>BLKR01002010.1:0-230745 GCA_011170035.1 Teleogryllus occipitalis
TAAAACGTCACTAATGATCGTTCCACTTGAAGAATCTCAACATTCCAAAACAAGTTAATTAATAAATGGGAAATAAAGGACAATGTCATGTATATCAAATTTTATAGGATTATAACTCAGAGGTATTGCATTTATACTAAATAAATAAATATACTTAGCGCTGATTTCAATGTTTCTAATTTTGCCCAAATGAGTAGTTTTTAATATCCCGGGAAGAACAATGAAAATTCAATACGAGTTTATAAAAATATCTCAATTGTGGAAACTAGCGGTGTTGTAACAGCACAAAACTTCTAGTAACATTTATTAGGGCTACAGAATAATATTGTAATATTTCAAATTCTATACCACTCACCCTTCAGCCATAACAAACTAAAAGGCATATGTGGATGTGAGTGCGCCCTGGCTCTCCTCCACTAAGTCGAACTCCACATACATGGACTCATGAGATTCGACAAGTCTGGTTGTACTATGATGTACGGTAAGGTACTATTCGAGTCCTGACAGTGGCAAGATTTTCGACACTAGCTTGTGAGCAAGGTCAAATTCAGCCGCTGTCTAGACGAGAATTCTAGAAACTTGCTGCTGTGATCGGTAGTTTTCAGTTGTTTCTCCGATCAACACCAGGCGAATGCCGGAGCAGTACCCTAACAAACCGGCCACGGACCGTGCGCGATTTTTCCTTCCCCTTCCTTGTCCTATCCTCACTCCTTACACACCCACTAACATGCACTATACTATCACACATGTCTGGAGACCGGTTGGGAGCTTAGAGCTTGCCCCACTGGTGGGAGATACCTGTTTGAGGGAAACTCCGATAGTCGACGGTAGGCCGGCGCCGGATCTCGCCATCCAGCGGGGGAAGATCATCGCCACCTCTCGAGGAAATACATGCACTACACTTACGGGACTAACGACCTCAGTAGATGAGGCATCCCGAATCACTAACAACCACCACCATGGACTCAGAGTAATTTCTGTGGGGGGACAAGATTGAGGAAGGACAGAGGGCGCGTAGGCTATGGCGCGTTTGTTAAGGTACTTCTCTGACACTCATTTGATATTGATCAGAGAAACCCCAGCTTAGGTGGCTCAAAGCATCAAATAATGTCACTGCTGTGCATCGAACCTAGGATTCCTAGGTCTCAGTCTCGACGATGGCATTAGCTCTAATTCAGCCTAGGTCTAATTCAGCCTCTATCAGGTGGAGTATTCTAATGACCGGCTGCTCCGACCGGTAGTTTTCCTTGGTTTCTCCGAGCAGGCTAAGAATCGCGCACGATCTTTCCTTCCTCTTCCTCGACCTATTCTTATCCCTTACTTACAGACACACTTATACTTACAAGCACTGCAGTACCACACATGTCGCTAGCTTATAGTTTGTCAGATCTCGCCAACCAGCGGGGAAAGATCACCGTCAACTCCCGCGATAAAAACATACACTACACTTACGGAAGTAACGACCTTAGCAGTAGACGCGTCCGAAATAAAAAATCAAACAATCAATCAGAGAAACCACCAATCAAATCAGCCGGGCTCTTGTTGTCCTGCAGACGACGGCTAAACTCGACCTTAGCGTCGTCGCCGTTACCGGAACCGCTTTTTTTCATTTTCCCCTCTCCAGTAGCTCTGGAGAGGCGAGAATTTATTCATAATTAGGGGTACATAGTAGGCAGCAGCCGATTATGCTTATTCAGCGGGCTGTAGGGCTTACCTTAAACATACTAACTAAAAACTAACTTAAAAGTAAGTACAATTGTCACTTTTAGCGTCGTTTGTTTTAAATAAAATACGTTCTTACGTCGTTTTGCATTAGTTCTTTAGAATGTTCTTTTTTCTTGCTTCAATTTTATCATTCACACTCTCATTCATTCTTAATCTATATTTACAAACACATTCATTCACACAGTCGTACAACACCACACAACATTACATTATTTACACTGTGTACACTGCACTTTGTTCGCCACAGCGCCGGCTTCAGTCAAGCGTCCGTGACGCCGCGAGGTCTTCGAGTCTAGGCAGTGGTCCAGGACCGCTGAGCCCCCGGAACCGCAGTGGCTCCCGGTGTAGTGTCGGATTGATTGATTGTTAGTGATTCCGGACGCGACAACTATTATGGTCATTCATCCCGTATGTGCAGTGCTTGTTTTGCTAGAGAGGTGGCTGTGGCCTTCCCCCGCTGGATGGCGAGATCCGACGCCGACGTACCGTCGGCTAACGGTGTTTTCCTCAACCAGGTATCTCCCAACAGCTTGGCACCGTCCCAGTCGGGACAAGCTCTAAGCTCCCGACCGGTCTCCAGGCATGTGTGGTAGTGTTGTGCCTGTTAGTGTAGGTGTGGGTGTAAGGGGAGAGCGTAGGGCAAGGAAGATGAAAGAAAGATCGCGCGCGGTCCGTTTGTTAGGTTACTGCTCCGGCATTCACTTAGGGGTGATCGGAGAGCCCACGGAAAATTACCGAAAAGAGTAGCGAGCCACTAGAATTGTCCTGCAGACAGCGACTGCATTCGACCTCGCTGAAAAGTGCAGTGTGTGTGTGTACGTGTGTGTGCGCAGGGCCTGTGCGTGTCGTGCCTGTTCTGCTTCGCCAACGTGGACGTGCACTGCGCCGTGCGGCCGCTGCTGCGCCGCGCCTGCCCGTTCCTGGCGCGCGCGGGCGGCGGCGGCGGCGCCGGCGGCGGCGGCTGCGGCTGCGACAGCGGGCCGCTGGGCGCGCCCCACACGCACACGCACACGCAGAGCCGCGACGTGTGCGTCTGACGCTGCGTGCTGCTCGGCCCCGTCAAGCCCCCGCCCCCGGCCCCGCCCCCGGCCCCGGCCCCGCCCCGCAGCATCCTGCGCGCGCCCGCGCACCACGCCCCGCGCCCCGCGCCGCACCTCTGCGACATTCGCCTGTGAGCGGCGGCGGCGGCGCCCGCACTACTCTCTTAGCTGCTTGAATAATGTGACAAGTGTTCGGCTGACAGCGGAGTGAGTGGGTGAACGCTCATTTACAGAGCACTCGACATTCGCCTGGAATAAGATTCTGGAAGGAATGTCCGACTCGCAGATTGAAGCTTTCAGTTGTTTCCAACGTACTCAGGGGGCTCCGTCATGTTTAGAAGGTGGGACGGCAATCGGACGAAACTATAAGCCTCCCTTCGTTGCTCTACCGCCGAGCGCAAATACTTAAGAAAGATTATCTCTATTTTTCATACTTTCTATACGTACCAGAATAGAGAGGAACACGATTTTGCAAAAGTGCCGTAGAAAGTAGAAACATGTTGGTGCGTGCTACTTCCATTTCAAAGAACAGTTGAATGGTGCTGAGGAAGCACCCTTAGCCTCGCAAATTACTAGGTGTGAGAAAAATTTGACGAAACCCACTTTAGTGGACACATTGGCACAACGAAAGTGCCAATTGACATTTGATGTAGGCACGCCATCACTACAACAATTAATGCCAGAGAATGATTATTGAAAAGAATCGTTTTGCAACTTCAGCTAATTAACATTGATCAATGTGCTAGTTAGCTATTATTTCACGTTAAAACTGATTGTCAGTATGTCATAAAGAATGTATACCAAAAAATTGACATTTCTCTAAAAGTTTGTCAGTGTCCTCAAAGAGTTCTTTGACCTTGACTGAAAGTAAATGATTGTACATGCTGCTAATGTATAGGCACGATGTACAAGTTTGTATTATTGTAGAAGGACGCAGTGAAAGTCATATGAATATACTTTCCCTAAGAGATCCCCCATTTCCAAGTTCTGAATATTCTCGTTCATTGGATTGCAGAATCTGCTGTAATCCATCGACCTGATAATGACATTAAATATTCTCGATAACTGGTTCAAAAACCGGCTGAGAAGATAGATGCGTTAAATACAGAAGAGAACTGCGCAAAACTTCCTAACAGTTGTATTTTGATGTGATTGCCTCTTACAGTGACCGTTGGGATCTATGTGCAGTTTTTAATCAACTACTCTGACTTTTCTTTCCAGTGTCATAAATCACCGGAAACTTCCTTAACAAGATCAGGACAATTGTCTCGTGAGAATTAAATTGGACAATATTACCACGAAACAAATCTACGAACTCTTACGTGTGTGTCTCCAGAGGTGTGCCAATCCAAATCACTGTTGAATTAATAACTATTTGTAATTTGTGTCGAGTTACAAATTGTACTTGCCGTTCCTGTCTCTCTGTGCAAAACATTACGCAATTCTAAACGATCTAAAATGATATGCAAATTCTTATGAAGTTCTGTTCACACTTTTTACGATGTCTATAGTATTTTAGACAAGTGTGTACTTCCATGCTGATAATGACCATTACTGACAACGTCCCTGAGCTTTATAAGACAAATCGTTCCCTATATTGTAATATGAGAATCATTGTAATGAGTTCCATTGCTGTGGAACTTTTTCTACTCGAGGAAACACTACTTAACTCCTCAAATCAGTCGTCGAATTTTCTCAACTTTTGAATATAATATATTGCTATGGTGTTTGAAACACGTCAAGACTTTATTTGTTACTAATAAGCATTGTGCTACGAATTATGCACTTGAAATGGTAACAGTCATAATTGTATGTTGCGTTTGTGTATTAACAACCGTTCTCCAGAGATCGGTCGCTGTGACTCCTCTGTGTGTTTTTCTATTTGAGCAGGTATCTGTTCTGATAGCTTTTTGTAATGGGTGCGGTGCTACACTCTACTTCCTGTGACACTCGTTACCGCCCGCACGCATAAATCACTATTGTGAAAAATACTAATTCTTGAGAAGAGGATCTGAGAATTTCAAATACCTATGACGTTCGCAGGTTTTTCCTCTTAACAATGTCGCGAGGTCAGACCGAAATAATCCTAAAGAGTATAAGCTCAAGACACGATAAGGGAAGACTGTCAATTTCAATTTCCATTAGTCAATACACTGATCAATAAAGATAAAACAGAAACTTATATGCTATTTTTTCTCTTTGTCAAAAGCTCTTGTGGGTGTAGGAGGATCCGAACCATCAAAATTAAAACAGATGAACAGATTTGTAAAAATACTTTCATTATTTATTTTAAAAGTTTAATTTGCATGTTATTTTCGTATTCGTAATATAGATTCAACCGAAATTACACTCTGTGCAACAGATTAAAATGGGATATTATTCTGACTTCCCACATTGTTTTATTATACTCCAAGCATATATATTATATTGTAGTCATCATTCATTTAGAAATGAATTAAAATATGTACAATTCAGTATAACAATTATTCTTTGATGTGGAAATGTTAAATTCAAATTTGTAACAAAATATCTTATGGTATATTATTTTAAACTTTCACTTGTTAAAAGCGACGTAGACTATTTGAAGATCCGAAATTCGTATTAAAACTGGCCTCGCTAGAACCTGTTGCAAAGGTGGCATTGACTCAAAGGACTTTTGGAAATGTTATGCTTTCACTTAAAGTTATTTTTCTAATACAGTCATAAATAACGATAAAACTCAAGTAATTGCATGATAAAACTTCCTTTTAGTGGAAAAAAGATAGCAAAATACGTCTCGAGATTTTTTTTAATGTCATTGCGATATGTATTTGATAATTGAGGTTCCATCCGGATCATTGTTGCTCAGCTTTTGCTGTTGCTATTCCCACCTTGATAAAATATTACTTCCGGTTTTCACGTAACTCAGTTTTCTTTCCAAAATACTAAATGTTTTAAATTTAATTTAAGAGGAAAATATGGTAATCATTCGTTTGCATGCTTCAAAAGTGTATCGTGAACGTTGGACTATTTATTTTACCATGCAACACTTAACTGTGTTTGTCAAAAAACAAAAGTTAAGTCAGAGAGATTACATTTGCTATCCGCCACCTTTAGCTGAAGAAATCTCAGTTGTTGCTGAGATACTAGTCTTAAATGATTCATGTCTTAGAGTGATTCGCACTGCCCTTTCAGAACTGTAAGCTGTCTGTCCTTGTTTTCACGCAATAAATACATGCAAGGAATCGACCACATGGTCCATTTTGCATAATTCGTGTCGTGAAATATTTACGTGACTGCTTAATAGAAATTAATATAGAATAAGAAACTTCCGTTCGTTTGTGTATAACTAACTTAGCTGCAAACTCGATATCAGTTTCCCCTTTAATTTTCATTCTAAAATTCCTTTTTTTTCACCTTGAATATTTTTTTGAGAATATTATCCCGAAACCAACTTGTACTCCTATTGATTACACTGATTTTTGCACTCTTCACCCATAAAATGGCCCATGTACATTCGGGATACAGTGTTTTACGCGTGTATTAAATATACTTCATAGAACAATGTTCACATTGATAAGTGTAACAAAACTGGACCCCGTACAGGTCCTCATCAGCACTCTGTTGCTGAGGATAAGGTCATCTACAAAGTCTTGTCCAAAGGAAATCGGAATCGTCGGGTTTCGCTCGTGGAGTTGTGGACACAGACGCTCCAATTTACACGGACGAGGCGAACGATATCACAAACGTACCTTGCATTAATACATTCAGATCGGATAAATCAAAACAAAATTGCCGTATACGTTCAAGATATCCAAAGAATATGCTCCTCCCACCATGAATATTTGGTGAACTCGAACAAATAAATTTATAACTAATATTAAAATTAAATGAACGATTAAAAGCAAAATTACTTTTTTCTACTTCAATTCTATAAAGCTATCATTTGATGACTGCAATCAGTTACATAATGATACTCATTACAACACAGATTTCTTTATGATATAGGTTCTTGATCAATTACAGAGAGGTTTGCAAACAACGTATTGACACTTAATCATTGAGAATCATTCTATACTTGTTTTTTAACGTGGCATCTCAAGGTCACGCACGAAAGAGGGAGAGGGAAGACAGACTCCAATGGGGAGATGCAACGTCACTACAGCTCCGTCTTTTACGATTCCCTATTGGAGTTTGCCTTCCCTCTCCCTCTTTCGTGCGTGACCTTGAGATGTCACCTTAAAAAGCCAAGTACAGTAAATGTTTTGTTTGACTGTGTACATTAAAATTGAATTTGATATTATATTATGTTCGTCAGTTTTAATTTCTTTCATTAGTAGTTATTGTGGAATATTATTTAAAATAAACTGGATCGTAATTTCACTTTGATCCTATTTGACTAGCGCAGTACTCCCTCGCAGGCGGTCTGGTAATCACAGCCACCTGCGGTAGCAAGCGAGGGTAGTATTAGGGAACTGGCCACTAGATGGCCTCTGCGGAATCTTGCATGTCAACTGCCACGAAACGATTCAGTGAAAAATTTTAACTTATAAAAGTCGTAGAAAAAGTACCGTATGAAACTCGATGTAATGGCATTAATACACTCGTGTGAACTTTTCGATTCTCGCTCGTATCGTAATATCACACTCGTGTATTAATACCCATCATTACATCATCGTTTCATAATGTACTAATTTGATCTCATGAATGAAAGTTACTAGCCTGCCTGAGGACTACAGGATCGTCCCGAAATGTTACAAAATATTATATTGAAACTCCCTGTAAAACATTAATGTTGAACAGGAAGAATAAATATTTGAAAAACCAACACCAATCAAACGTACGCGGTCCCAATAAGCGAGTGTCGCGCAGCACCCATTACGTGCCGAGTGAGTGTGTGCGTGTGCGTGTGCGTGTGTGCGAGTGCAGTCTTTCGTGGTTCGCAGCTGTGGATAAGCGCTGGGGAAAAGGAGGCTGCTCCCGTCTCCCGCAAGCGCCGCGCCGTGCCGCCATCCCCCCCTCCCCACCTCACCCCTTCCCCTTCCCCTTCCCCTTCCCCTCCCCTCCCCACCCCCTTCTGTACCTGTACTTAGTGCTTGCAGTCGAAGACGACGTCCAGAGCGCGGTCTCAGAGGCACCTTCAGTGTTAAAGAGGCCGAGGCAACATCGGTAACACATATTTTTTTGCAACCAAAATAAAGAACTTAGAATTTATCCTAAATGCAAACAAGTGATATATTCGTAGACTTATAATATGTTGTAGAAAGCAGAACGAAGCAGAAATTCAAGTAGGATTGTATATAAATTTACGTAAATTTCGTTTTTGTTCCACTTACTAAAATTTCAGAAAATGAGGTACGTCACTTTGTTGCCTCGATACTCTTCAATTTAAACAATGTTTCCAATGTCTGGTCCTTGGCTAAAGATTCAAAGGCCTTCTCAACACGACCCCTGCAATGCAGCGGATTTTTTATTTGACCTCATAGTGTGGACACGAGCATCCCATATTCACTGTTAGGGAACGCCATAACAACGGAGTATGTAAGCGTTGGTCTTTAGCTTATAGAATAACGGATGTGGTTTATGTGTGAATCGACGGTGAGTTCAGTTTTCTCAGGCATTTCTCGGGATTGTTTTACGCCCACTAGAGAACTACAACGTAGACCTCTGCGGATTTTCTGGTCTTGGAAAACCCACGCAGCCGGTCGAGATCGAACCTACATGGTGGAGGTTGAAAGACCAGTAGACAAGCCACCGAGGTGAGCCCAATTTTGATTTGAACAGTAGAAACCTAGTCCAGGAACTTACGTTCACATTAAGAGTTTGCGGTGGAGGAGTTGATTCTCAGGTGAAGGTGAATAAGTAGACACCATAGATCACCATGTTAAATTTTATTGTTCAAATGTTGAATTTCTATTACTTTAATTAACTCTATTTACAATGTACTGATATTTTATTTTATATAGTTGCCAACAAATGGAAGGTTTAACCATTTTTTATCACTTCATTGACATAAAACTTCGTCTATTCGTTTCCAGAAAATATCGCTATTATTATGACGTACGACGAAATCCACTTTTGAAAATGAATTAATATTTAGTTTCAGAAGCCTCGTGGAAAGAATTCAGTGTAATTTATTATTTCTTTCTTTCTTTCTTTCTTTCTTTCTTTCTTTCTTTCTTTCTTTCTTTCTTTCTTTCTTTCTTTCTTTCTTTCTTTCTTTCTTTCTTTCTTTCTTTCTTTCTTTCTTTCTTTCTTTCTTTCTTTCTTTCTTTCTTTCTTGAATTACACATTTTTTTACTACTTTCCTCCAACAGAAGTATGCTTTTTACTTATCGAAAACCATTAAGCTTTTTTATTAGGCTTCGGCGCTCAATTGCTCCTGACTTCTCTGATATTTTATTATAATAAAATATTATCAGCCTTTTTTAATAAATCTTGAAATGCTCTTTATACCAACACAAATACGTCATATTCTCCGCATGACAGACTATCAGAAACTTCCATACAGGTATACAGAAGGCGAAACCGCATTTTGAATAACGAAACTTTCATTAAATGTTAAATGTCAATATTCCGTGACGAGGGGTTCGAAATCCAATTTACCGTTTTAGTATTTACTTACTGGAGTTGGATGAAAATAGAATTGCTTCGGAAGACTTTCGAAAATTGAAATAAGTTTGTGCTCTTATATGATTAGTTGAATCCGTAAATCACAAAGCCACGAGTACGCGGTGGGTGGGCGGTGGGCCAGGATTAGAGTGAATGTGCTTTGGGGCTCGAGATGTGAGGCAGCCTCTCGTACCCCGATTGCACACATTTTTGCGTCAGGCTTTGTGACGAGACTTGCAATTTATTCGTGACAGCACTCTTTATGTCGCAGAATTTTCAAATCTCATTGAACAATGGCACGCAAACAAAGCGACATTCAGGAGGTAGAGCCAGTTTATTTTTTAGAGCTCGAAAATTCGAAAGGCATATTTGCTAAAATTAAGAATTTAATTATCTAAAAACTAGTTAATTAAAGAGAAAACGTTTTCAGCTAATAAGCATGACTCAGTTCTATTCTTATGTAAGTGTGCAAACGTATACTAATAATAAACTCTGAAAACGTCAAGACAAGAATAAGACTAAAAAGTGTTGAAAACCTTGTAACAGAACACCTTCTGTCAAATGCCATGAAGGAATTTTTTTAGCCATTAGTTTGCAAATATAATTCAATTTCTGATACAAAGTTAAACAAACGAGTAGTTGGTTCATGCGGAGAGAATCATTTTACATACATATTTTTTAATCGTTGTGTAAGATGAGCTATTGTTAAATCTTAGTAAGTCATTAAACGGTTATTTACTTGTGCCAAGATATCAATCAGGTAAATGCATGTTAATTTCCAGGAAGCAAGAGATGACTACACACACAACTATGACAAAACATTACTAGATTAATCCAGTTTCTTCCATAATTTAAAGTCTGATGAAAACTGAAAGCTCCTCTTGTTATTTTTCATAAGGACTCTACGCACACCATATTTTCGATTCGATTTAGAATACTGAATGAACTCGCAACGATGCGAAGTTACGAGTTAATCACTTGTGTTACTATTGATCGCTTACGTTCATAATGATACAATTATTTAATGGCCTTCAGCCAACGGAATGGCGCGCAGTTCTTGAGGGTTCCGCTGCAGTACGCAACGCCCTACGCCCTTCCTTCTTTTTCCCTCGTGGCGGCGCGGTCCCCCGCGATCCAAATCTGGGGTACAATACGCTTACATGGATGTCTGTAGCCACTGCTTGGTTCTTGTACTGACACGCTCTCAAATAAACACACAATGTATTCTTAAGCTGTGTATTTATTTCCTTTCCATCAACATTGATCAACAGTAGTGCCAGGGAGGTAAGTATTAAAATTGTCAGTAAACTACTGACACTCCAACTCTACACTTCTAATATTTTTGAAACTGTTTCGTAATATAATATTTCAACTTGTATTCTATAGTTATTTCTCTTTTCTTAAAAAACTCTTCACCACACAAAGTGCGAATGATACGAAAAAATACTCACCTAGCTTTTTTAAATTTTCTCTGCGGCGTTACGTAACTTTGTTTGGTATATTTACTAAAATATATCTAACAAAGCTACAAAAATTCAAGAAAGTAAAAAATAATTTTTTGTATTAGGAGACCACAAAACTTATATTCAATAAAATAAACTTATTATTTCATTAGATCACTTTCTCTCTACAATGTGTATTAGAAAGTAAAAACCAAAAAAAGTTTACTGAAAGATCAATATAAACCCAACGAATGAGATTGATATATTTAATGTTTCCGGCCACGTGAACTGCTACGATCATTAGTCCCGTTAATGTAAAGATTGCTTTTCTCCCGGGAGGTGTTGGTGTTCCTCTCACCCTGGACAGTAAGGTCCGACGCCGGCCTACACGTCAATTTGCGTGGATTTGTTTCTTTAGCAATCTCCCCCAAGCGGATCACGGCCCAGCTATGTAGCTAGTCTCAAACTAGAAGTACTATAACTGCACATACTTTCATTTTCAAAAATAGTTGCATGATATTGAAATATAGTAATTTCTGCCATGCTAAAAACTCAGTTATAACTTGAAAACGTCCAATTCAAACGAAGCGCCCGTTCCAGGAACTGTACTCATTTCTAACTTTTAAAAATAAAACATACGAGTATTAATAAATTTAACTATTACAGTACTTGTAGTACGTACAGAAAAGAAGGAATAATATTTGACTCAAGCTTGTCTTGATTACATCGAAATGAGCTAACAATTGCTGAATACCATAACCAGCTATCAAAACTATTTAAAGTAAAAGAAATGTATTTGATATCTCTACATTAAATATATTGCCTTCCTTAAATCTTCCTTAAATTTCTTTTCATAAGAATGTTACCTATGTCGTACAAATAATATGACCGACAACAATCATAAAAATTCTAAGAATTTCCAGCTGCTTTCTTTTTTCAATTTTCGAAACTACAGACAAGGCGTTGGCAAAGGTATCAGCACCTCTTTCTTTACCGTTCTTTGGTAATACGTGAAAAATATTAAAAACAATTTACAGCCTTTTTGGGGAAAAAATTGTTTAAAATTTAAAAATTGCCTGAATTTCAAACAAAATGAAAGTTATTTCACACGAAATTAGTTTTCTGATATACTTGGTCTGGGCTAGCTTTTCCGACTTGCCAGCTGCCAACTATCCTCTCTTAGTGTCTTTTTTATTTTCTCAATTTTTAGGTTTCCTAACTATAGAACCAAATTATTACTTTAATAATAATAATAATAATAATAATAATAATAATAATAATAATAATAATAATAAAGAAAAGTAAAACCTCGTCTCATATGGCGCCTCGAAGCGCCAGTGATGCATTCCTGCGTCTATTTCGATAGCCAGGAATAGTAATTTCTAACTTTTACAAACCAAACATACCATAATCAGAGATCAAAATTTCTTGAAGTAAGGAAGTATATTTGTTAGTTCTAAGTTAATTTCATTAGCTACTTTCAATCTTTCTTTTATAAGAATACAAACAGGCTACAAACACCTCTAACGCATGTACTACACGAAGCGCAGGAAATTCGAAGCGAGCGACTATGTCACAAAATTCCACAAAAAATACTCATAACAATTTAACTATTAATAGTGGAAAGATGAAAAAGTTTAAAAAATTAATAATATTATTATTATTAATAATAATAATTTGAAAAAGTGCGAGATTAACATTTCATGCATACTAGACATTTTCGTTCCCGAGTAATAGAAAACTTATTTGTAACGGTAAACTAACTGCAGATTTGATTTTTCTGCATTGCTAGCAAAATACTATTAATTTGTCATTACAAAACCAATTAGAAACTTCTGAAATTGTACTATTTATTGTTTCTTTTGGGCAAAGTACATTCGTGTCATCGGTAAACAAAACTGTTCTTCCATTTGTAATAGGTGAGGGCATATCGTTTATGTACAACAAATAAGATAGGACCTAAGATCGAACCTTGTGGAACTCCATGTTCAATTGGCAAAGAATTGGAAAGATAAGTAAATAATGTCCTTTCGTGTCAGTACGGTATTTCTACGCTTTGAAATCAATGTTTAAGGTACGATGTTATCCAATTTACGTTACCTCAACAACGCCTTCCGAGAATAATTGCAACACTTAATGTATTTTAGTAACGTAACTGAATGAAATGCATTACAATTTCTGAAATTCAAATCCTTGCGTAGTCATGCAATCCACTTTAATTGTAAATTAATAAAATTCCAATATTCAGGCCGTTAGTTTCACGCATGGTTGGCTCCTATTGGCCGGTCGTTTGCTCGCGCGGCGTCGTGTGCTAGCTTTGCGCAGGCGCCTGCTCGTTCGCCACTCGTCTATAAGTAGGAATGCGAAGCGGAGCTCGTGCTGCTGCACTCTGCATTCTCGCCATTTTATTAATAACTTCCTGTTAATCGTCTCAGTTCGTGAGTGTTATGCAATGCTAATTCACTTAATGGTGCAATCCGCATAAACTTTCCTTAAACTGGTTAAATCAAGTGATTAACTGTCAATCCAATTTGATTGTGATATCTTATACATGTGCAAACAATTACTGTGTTATCAGTAATAATTACTTACAAACTGTCTATGTGATTAGTGTTACTCCATGCTCACTCAGGATATATTATGGTAACTGTATTTAATGTCTGTGAATTGCGTGTGATATCACTCACGAAACTTATGCCATGAAGGCATTAACTCATTATGTCAATTTTCAATAATGTACTGCTTAATTTCAGCAGTGCCATTAACTGTTCACTGTATTCGTTTCAGCTTCACAACTGTAATAGTCAAGTTCAATGTTAACCTTTCTTTTTTCCTATTAACAGAAATTTCAATGCTAGTTATTACGACATTAATTGATCTACGACATTTTCATACATCATTTGATCAAATTGTCAACGGGAACATTCAGTAAATTCAATTCTGTGTAATGTTTACTCAATTTTCAATTATCTCATTTTTGCAACTATTCAAGTCAGTGCCTATTGATTTCCCCAAAATGGCAATAATTCTCCTGTACAAATAATTACAGGCAAGGCGCGCCACCAGCCTTCAAAAAAGATGTGACTGGTCCTTCGAACTCGCTATCAACAATAAGATAAGTGTTAGAAGGCGGGTGAGTTCACAGGGTATCCGCCTGCAGTCCACTGCCATTTATGCGGCCTTTTCTAACACTTATTTTATCTTTTAAATACAATTATATGGAAATTTATACAAAGAGCCTTTGTATTTGCTATTGTAAGCTTTAAATTATGGTCCGTACACCTACAAAATTTAAATAAATTTAAATTGTCACCACTAGCCCCGGTCTCCTCACCTCAAAAGATATCAATGCAGGGGAGAGCTGAACTATTGGTGTGCGACTTTTAATATCGAAGATTTGCCGCGAACCGTCGCGGACAACTTCGGTGTATTTACTCCAACTCCCCGCCCCCACCAGACTCTATTCCGAGCCTCCCACCGCCAATATGGCGGCTGCGAGAAACCGCCGCCCTAGTCCCACTCCCACGCTCTACCACCTCCCACCTCCGCCCACCCACGGACAACCTCTCCTTCCCTCTGTGTCGCGCCAGTCTGCAGTTTGATTGTTTTCTCAGCGCTCCGACGCCTCGCAGCTCACCGGGCCACAGACGCCGGTGAAGAAGGACGCCATCGAGCATTAGGTAGGTTCTATCGAGAAGTCATATATTCAATTTCTATCTCTATTTGGCAGTTGTTTCCTATTTCATGGTTTCTGTATTTCCAAATTTATTTGTAAAGCATTATCGGCGCAGTAGAGATCTCGGTTGGGCGGGTAGGGTGTTCGTGTCCCGCGAAGACATGGTCGTTTATCTATGTGTTGTGGCTTTTCCAGCGTCAATACCTTTCCACATTTCCTTTCCCTACCCTTTTCTCAGGTATTGTGGAAATGGTTACTACCAGGGGCGAATGGTATGAGGTCGCGAATTTCAGCAGTGCTGCATATCAGGTGCAGTCTGGTTCTGGCTGTCTGCTCCTGGCTAAACAATAGAGGACCCAAGGGATACGATGTGAAGGATCATAAATCGGGTGCGCCGAAGGGCCAGATCTAGGCACTGCAACAAACTCGATGAAGGGATAGATGTGCTCACATCAGACTGCACCATTCTCTTAAACGCCCGTCACACTATCCAACAACATTTAATCAAAAATGATGGCGCCATTTTTTTTAATTTGAAAAATGCACCAAGGGCTTTGTGCAAAGTACCCCCCTCCAAAAAATATCGGTATTAAATTTAAGGGGCCGCGATATCAGCCAGATCAATTGCGGAATATCAATTTTGTAGAAAATCGGTTGAACGGTTTAGCCGCTAGCGTTGTTGACAGACGGACAGACGTTTTGCAGTCGGTCGATTTTTCGGTATCAAGGACCCACATAACATGTATTCTGGCTACTCCACGAGATAGAGGATTTCTCCCCCAAAATTTAACAATTAGATTTATCCACATTTTCCTTACCAGGGCCCTGTAATAAGAGTTCTTCTGCTGAAAATTCGCAGATTTTTCGCACAGCATTGAATGCGCAGCATTGAATGTTTACAACGGAGCGAGAAAGGAAAAATGAAGTAATTTGTAATTGTTGGATTATTGCCAGCGCCGGATAGGTGCCTTAAAGGATTTTCGTGTGTTACATGGAGTGAGTTTGCGGCCCCTGGCGAGATCGCGTCTGTTGGTGGACTGACCCGTCGTTCCCCGGAGGGCACGGGCGGATCTAGCCGATCATTTTAGGGGGCCGATCATTTCCGATCATAATTTTTGTTAAATAATAAGCACATTGGTTATTGTATTGTATACTTTTGTAGTGTATATGATACTATACAATATGATTGTTTAAATAATTACATAATTCGAACATAAATATTTAAATCAATTTTCCTAAAGGTAAACGAAAACTTACGGCTTGGGGGGGGGCATGGCCTCCATGACCCTCGATCCACCAGCCTCCTAGGGTGTATACCAGTTCAATCCCTGAGCTTTATTTTCGTTATACTGACAGACGTGTGTAGTCTCACTGCTCCTGAGGAGACCGTCTGATCGAGTCATGTTCTACTTGACTCCCAGTCTAACTCCATCCCTAATTGTGCATTGACCAAAACTTGACAAGCTGAGCTACAGATATTATAAAGAGCAAAGGAAACTTCCTTAGAGGGAATGAACATGAATACCCATTTTATAAAATGCTGAAGAATAAAACCCATCGATTCAGAGGAGTAAGATTCAAAGTATCACATGAGAATTTCATAAATTAAATCTACGAAGAACGTGACCACGAAGAGTCGGTAGACAGAAGAATCAACAGGAAAAGTATTAACAATTCACTAAAGTGAAAAGACACGCCAAATACTTCCGCGACACATTCAAATTTCCTTTGCCCTGAACTAAGAGACAAAGACACTACAACATTTTCTACAAATAACGCAGCATATTTCAAAAGGTGCATTCAACATACTCCTTCAAATAAGCAGCATTTCTTATAAAGATGTGAATATGTCAGAAGAGAAGGAAGGGAAGTTTCGGAAGGAAAAAGGACTCTTAAGGAAAATTTATCTTTTTGTTTGCGACTCAAAAAACGAAAAGCTACCCTCCACATTCCAAAACGGAAACTTCATTAATATTTAATTCGGTGCCGAAATCGCCAACTTCTCACTTGGTTTCTCTAATAATTTCCCCGCACGCAACTCGACCTTCTCAAAGCTGCCCCACTCCCATTCTTACGGTCAAGCGAAGAGCTGACCCCCCCACACACACACACACAGTGCTATTTGTCTCGTGATGGGGTAAAAAGATTTGAAGACAATGATGAAATGTGGGTATGTATTTAATGAATTGATTATTTATTTATTGAATTCATTATTTATGTAACACAGTAGAACTTGGGTATTCCGAACTAATAGGGGATGTGGTCTGTTCGGATTCGGAAATGTTCGGATTATCCGAAAAAATGTACCGTACACATAAAAAAACATGTATATGATTATCAGAGACAATGCAACGTAACATAGCGATCCCATTATCACATCGCATCATCAAGGAAATTCAGCTCCCTTCAGTAAAAGAAGTTTACCAATTTTGCAAGTTCCTCTAAGTGAAAATTACTGCTTCATAAACATGTGATATGCACCGTACTTGACAGTACAATGAACTTTTCATTGTGACAACTTGTTTCAATAATTAGTTGTTCAGTTCTTCACTAATTATTAAATCCTTTTCTACACTACAAATAAGCATTTTATATATTTTGTTCATTTTTCCTCCATCCAGAATTTTGTTCGGATTACCCAAAATTTCGGATTTCTGGTGTTCGGATTAGCGAAATTCTATTCTATGTTGATCGTTGCTTGTGAAACAATTGATTTTGAAAAATGTTTGGGCAAACTTGGCAGACTTAGCGACGATGTACTTTATTTTGAAGAATAAATATTTATAAACCTACGAAGAAATGATTGAAGAACTTGTTTCCAAAGTGAATTAAATACAATTTTCATCCATTAAATACAATTTTCAGGAAGAAAAAGTTTTCACATTCAGACTTGTAGTTAGAGATAACATTCAATGAATTTGAATGAGGAGATTCGTCTCTCAGAGAATAAATTCTTCAGTGTTATTACTACAACAAAGAAATAAAATTAACATATTAATTATATTGATATTTTCAATAATTTATCAAATTAATATTTTCTAATAACATAAACCCTATATAAAATATTACATTATAAACTGAAAAATATTTTTCGCCGTAATTTCTGAAACTTTTGAATATTGAGCGAAATCTTAATCCGCTATCCATTTATAACCAGACGGGCATTTAGTAATAGAAACCCAACCACAACACTTTGTTTTACTAATGTCAGATAAAATCCTTGTTTGCTTTAATACTTGAGTTAATAAATATTTCTTCGACGGTTATGAAATGAACGACAACAAATAATTATTTTTGTAATTTTTTGCCAAAAGTGTAAAATCATGAAAATTTCTTAGGTTCCATCAATCATTTAAGTTGATGTCAGTGTGGAGGAAGTGTTAAATTGGCGTTATATCTTTCAGTACACCTTCAATCGTGCACACTCTACGTCTTATCTGAATGCCTGAGTAATTCTAGGGCGTATCTGAATCGTAAAAGAGGATTAAACATTCTATCAAAACAATTAAGAAATTATCTAATGTTTTGTTATGTTTCCGTTTTAAAACGCTTTTACTCTTAGCCAAAGGGAACCTACTATAATAAATTAGAACCCACTCGAACATCAGAAAATTGCTATATCTCACAGGGAGGACTGACGTTGGTTGTTTTTTTTCTATTCATGTTACGCGTATTTGATTCGTTTCGAAAGCGTCCAAGACGATATGGTTGTAAAATAACAAATTATTAGACTTGAAATCGAAAGACAATCACTATAGCCACGTTATCAGCTAAAACTAGCTGCAAGAGCTTAGCGACAACTCCGATGAGCTGAATGTCCTGGGGTTCGAGTCCCGTCTTTGGTGGACATTTGGCACCTGCTACCCAGCTGGGTCAAATTCAATCATTGTCTGGAAAGTTCTAGTTACTGGCTTCTCTGGTAAGTAGTTTCCGGTAGTTTCTTCCATTATAGTTTTTGTCGATAATGCCGGAACAGTACCCTAAAAAACGGGCCTCGGACCGCGCGCGATTTTTTCTTCCTCTTCCTTGTCTTATTCTCATCGCTTACTTACACACAATTACATTCACATGCACTTCGCTACACTTGGGAGGATAGTCAGGGGCTTAGAGCTTTCGATAATGCCTCGACTGGGGCGGTACCACGCTGGTAGGAGATGCATGTTTATGGAAAATACCGCCATCCAACTCGCCATCTAGTGAGGGTAGATCACCGCCACCTACTGAAGAAGAAAAAACTGCACTACGCTTGCGGGACTAATTAACTTGGCGCGCCCTGAATCACTATTAAATCAAACAAACACGCTGTGAATCAATACTTTAGCTGTCGAGAATCGTAACTCAAATATTTAATAAAATGGCAGTCGAACAAAAAGCCGTATCTCGTTGACCATAAAAAGTTAAAGAAAATAATTGTTGGAATGAATAACTAATAATATTTGAGATATTTGACAGAACATTCAAACCTTAGATAGTTTAAAAACTATTGAAATACAAATATTGAATGTACTCCTATATATGGATATGGTTAATTTTCATTCGAAAGACAGTGGGTTTTAGTACGTTTTGAGAATATAACTTGTCAACATTGCTTTCCCATTATTAATGAGAAAATTGCTTCAAAGTTGTGAATTAAAACAAAAAATAATAAAAACTTTGTTTCAAACAATTTTAAACTATTGGTACTATAAAATGATATACTTTCTTGCATTATCTGTTACTTTGCAATTTTCAAAAATTCTGGGTTTTCAACAAAAATGAGACCAACGTCATTTTAATCGTCCTATCCGAAGGAAAAGTGTTGAGCTTTTTCTGTGAACTTTTTTTTATAAATTTTCTTTACTTAAAGCAAAAATTACGCAAAACTACTCTTTTTCACAAAATTGTGCTATAAAAATACATGACCTTTTTTAAAGTTCTAATTTTTTACCTTTACTCGAAATGTAACGATTCATTTAAAATATATAAAGGCCTGAGACAAAGATGCTGTATAGCTCCTCCTCTCTTCAAAATATATTTAAATGCTGCTCTTGAAAATTGGAGACGTAAATGTCGGAATATGGGGATAGAGGTTGACAATGATAAATTTTTTACCCTTCACTTCGCTGACGGCCAAGTTATTCTTGCCGAGGATGAACAAGATATAGATTACATTCTGAGGAAACTAAATGAATATACATCTTGGGGTTTAACTATGAATTCATCAAACACTGAGTATGTTGTTGCGAGGTCACAGGGAACAGACTTAATAATTGAGAGCAGGTATATTAAAAATACAACAGCTTATAAGTATCTTGGTGTGTGTGTATATCAAAGGAAGGTGGATGTGCAGAAGAAATAAAAGATAGGATCTCTCAAGGGAGAGTAGTGACAAGACAGTTGAGTAATGTTTTGTATAATAAAAAAATAACGAGCAAGACAAAGATAAAAACATACAAATCGCTGGTTGAAAGCATAAGTATATATGGTTCAGAAGTTCAGATTCTAAATCAGAGCGAATAGCAACATTAAAATCAATGGAAATGAATTAATGGAAACTCTGTTGTGGCCGTACATTACTGGATAAAGTACCCAATGTTAACATAAAAATCAAATGGGTATTGATATTGTGATATACCAGATTGTCACACAATATTTTGATGGGAATTGGGGACAAGAATTTATTAAATTCTTCGTAAAAAGTGTAAATGTTGAGGGCATAGGCATGCAGGCAGGGCGTTCCTTAGCAACCAGGGAGGCGGAAGTAAATAAACATAGCGCGGCAAGTAACGGACAGAAGATTGTGATATAAGGGCATGTAGGATTGGTGGTAAACTAGTAATGGGGCATGACGTAGAAGGAAACTGGAGATTGTTTTGGTAAAACAAGAGACAAGAAGGTATGAAAGTTATAGAGGGTTGAACCTCGTAATATTTGAGGAGAGGAGCTTTAGACCGCGTACCGTGCACATCGTGCTGCAGAGGTCATTGTAAATGATAGATGCGGGACTTGGTGGAATTTTGCGGGAAATAATTAAGCAGTGAGGACTTATATTTTGTGTGTGTAATTCTATTTGGAACTTTGAATAAATCTGGCATCGGGAGTAGTAAGTGAAACAATAAGTTGAGGAGGACATTGATCAGGCAGCGGACCGAGAACAAGATACAAGAAAGAAGATTGGTCGGAGTGGTGGAGTCTTCCTGGCCTCATCGTCCAAGAGCGCATGGATATATAAATAGTAAGAATAATAGCGCTATTAACAATTTTTAGTACCGGTCATGACCAAGGTGACATTTTATGTTACAAAGAATTAATCGATGAATAAACGTACAGCGTTTTCATTTTGAAAAAGAAAAGCTGATTCTTTAGCATCTTGTGCAATCCATAGTTTAATAATTTCTTTCCAGAAACAAATTTCAGATTCCTCGCTTCTTCCGTATGGATAGCGGATCGAATGAACGTTTGCTAGGAAGAAAGTAAGTACCGGCGACGATTATTTTCGTAAGAACCCATCCGGCAGAGCTAGTAGGATAATTATTTCCATTTAGATGTGTTTGCGGGAAATTTAAAATCGCAACCCTTTCCTGGCGCCCAAAAATGATATAAATTCGGAAACCGGTTGCATAAATAATTTAACAGAAACGGAGAGCGTTTCAATATTCATATAATGGATGTAATTAATACAAAATGATTGAGATGGTATGGTCAGACTCAAAGGATGACGGAAAATCGATGGCCTAAGAATATTTTAAAATGGTTCCCTCAAAGAAACAAGAAGCGTGGCAGATCAAGAAAAACATGGGGAAAATGAGATACAAAAGGCGATGAAGGAACGAAATCTTCAGGAGGAAGATTGGGAGGATCGTAGGACATAGCAACTGGGATGCGAGAAGCGGCATCAGCTGTAAAGAACCTGGCTACTACTACTACAACTTCCACTAATTTTTTTATCGTTGAGGGAAAAACTCTCTAGCATCAACTTTCAGCATTCAACTTTTGCAATTTTTTTATTTAAATTAATTTTGTTTGCAATTTTCGAAAATCCTCACAGTTCAACGAAAAAAGGACCTGCGTCATTTTATAATTGTGAATTTCTCTACTAGAGAAAAAATTGAAACCATTTTTGGCAAAATGATTTTTAATTGCCTATATTTCTTGCAAAATCATGCAAAAACTATTCACACATTGGAAAAAATTTCGTGACCTTATTTCAAGGGAAATATTTGAAGAACAAATTTCATAAAGAAAAATCCCTATCTAAAACATTGGTGTTGTAGGAGGGCGCCGAAAAAATTGAACTTTTGCGATTTTCGAAAATTCATGGAATTCAAGAAAAATGAGACCTGTGCCATTTTTATGTAACCTTTGCTATATCAGAGAACAAAGTTTATTCAGAAAATAAGCAACCATTATTGAAAAAAATTTAAAATAGTGATAATAATTTAAAATAAAAAAATTAAAAAATGTAAAGTACAACAAAAATTAAAAAGGGGGTTTCAAACTTGCATGGCCTCGAGTTCGGTCAGAACGATCGAGTAATATCAACTTGGGAGAAAATCGTCTGAACAGTTTAGACGTTAGCGTTGACCATATAAAGACAGACAGACGCTTTGCCCTAAACCAATTTTTCGTTATCAAGTAGTCACAAAATGTGGACAGGAACACGTTACAGGAAGTAATTTACTTCGCATAAGAACAAGATTTATCAGATTTTTCGATACAAGAGCCTGAGCCTGATGCTAGTGAATGCATAAAATTAAGGATGCAAATAAATTCTTTTATCATTTAAATATTGTATCTGTAACACAATAGAAACGTTTGTTTGGAATTTTTGAAAGCAAATACATTATTTCAATTTAACAATCAAAACCTGCATAGAACGTCCTATAGAGGGAGAAACATTATTCTCCAACAATGAGAACAATGAGAAGTGCCGGGAATTCGAATTATCAGTTTCAAAGATAAGCAAAAATTACTCTAAACTTCTTTTTATTTTCCAATAATGTAGTACATGATCTTATGTAAAGATCAAATTTTGAAGAACAGAATTCGTGTACTATTTATAACACCACTCATGAGCCTCATTGACTTTAGTAGTTAAAGAGCCCATAAACTCAAATAAATAAATTAATTAATACATTTTCATTCCAGTTGAAAAGAGACGTGATGGGGAAAGCTGACACTAAAGTACACCCACGGCCTGCTGCCAATACATTTTCGCTCCTCATCTTTTGGTGAGTGCTCAACATCGAACTTTGAATCTCTTGTTATCTATTGTCTGAAAAATATTTCTAATTGACAACTAGCGGATGACAAGGGAGAGGTCTCATTAGCTAATCAAAGATTTCAAATTGTGATATCACTGCAGAGTTGCCGATGCTCATTAAGAAAAAAATGAAATTTACAGCGCAAAGCAACTGAAAATTGAAGAGCGCCATTAGTTATTTGGTTATGCATCATGTGGGCGGCTCTGTCATCTAATAGTGTGTACTCTTTACGATTTGTTTTCTTCCTACTGCTGTTGTGGTCTGATCCAAGAATGCCACCCGACTACGTGTCTACCGCCCGAGTACGTGGTCACATCGTTCTACTCCACCCCCAACTGTTAAGTAGATAGGAATATTATTCGGACAGTTGTTGGAAAAACCATGATCAATACTATGTTGGAAGTTCATACTCATTAAGTTCACACTCGTTAAGTTCATACTCGTTAAGTTCATACTACTCGTTAAGTTCATACTCGTTAAGCTCATACTCGTTAAGCTCATACTCGTTAAGCTCACACTCGTTAAGCCCATACTCGTTAAGCTCATACTCGTTAAGTTCATACTCGTTAAGTTCATACTCGTTAAGCTCATACTCGTTAAATTCATACTCGTTAAGTTCATACTCGAACAAGTAGCCATACACTTGCATTTACATTATAATCTTACGTATATTCCACAAGTGTATTCGAGGCATGTATACCCATTTATTAACAACACACATGCACTTTTTGAGATAATTCGTTAACCTGTCTGCGGGACTTGAAATTGACGTAAGAGTGTCCGTTATCTTTGGGATCACGTTATACACATTACACGCGCACAGGGCCGGATTAAGCTTGACGTAGGCTCTAAGCGCAAACTTTTCGAAGGCGTCAGAAAAAATATATGACCGTATTAGGCTGTAATTATTAGACTTTTTGGAATTTAAAAAACATTAATTTAAAGGAATGGAGATGATACAAGTCATCCGAAAGTTATGTAGTATTATGTGCCTGAAAGATTTCTCCTTTTTTATTTTTTATTTTTTCACGCACTTTTACAAATATACCTTTGTAAAGTGATGTGTATATTGTTATGTGCAAATTATTGAATACGTTTGAGCATGTTTGAATGCGATAATACTTTTCGTAAAAAATATTAATTTTTATATTCTTATTCTGCGGATAGAGAGAATCATACAAGCAATTCATTGAATGTCCCAAAGTATAATCGAGAGTAAGGTAACCTATTGGCCCTATCTTCGCTGCGAACTCCAGGTGGATTCACAATGCATCTTGAGCCCAGATAATTGAAGTGAAAGTGCATCTAACTTGCTTCTGATGGAATAAATCTTTATTTTCACGAGGAATAGTTTAATTCTGAATGTCCTTCTCATGATTATGTATTGTAAAGGAGTTCATCACGGACATGGTTACGTTTGTCTGATTGCCCCTAAGTTTCTGATCCAGGTAGAATAAAGCTGAATGTTCAGCAAGAATAGTTAAAGTCCGAGAAGATCAACTTAGGTTGACCTTCTCGGGCCTTAGCTATTGCTTTCAGGCATCTTGATCAAAATATGTAAGACCGAGGTAACCAAACGAGGTTGCGTGCAGATGGCGGACAGAGAAGTTTTGAGCAACGGTAGATTAAGCCCTCTGAGGCGTTTTAGACCTATTGTTCTACAGTGGTGAGTCGTCGTTCACTGGGGCACTGTAAGTCCAAGATTCTCGGCACAGATTCTGTGCTGCAGGGGGATTCAGGATTTTTGAGTAATGGTAGATTAAGTGCGAGATTAGATAGGTTTTGGGCTGTAGGTGGAGTGCTGCGTCTGAAGCAAGGATAGTACAAGTGAGTGTAAGCCTATCTGTACTGTGAGCTGTATGAGAGCTCAGGCATCTTGAGAAAGGACAGCATATGTCCAAGGTAGCCAACCTAGGTTGTGTGCAGGTGGTGGACTCAGGAATTCCGAGCAACAGTAGATTACGTTCAAGTCGGTCAATTTTAATTTTTGTGCTGTAGACTGCGTCTGAATCAAGGGTATTATAAGTGAGAGTGAGCCCATGTAGGTTGTGCGCTGTACGTGGGCCCATGATTCTTGAGCAAGAGATGTGTAAGGCAGAGGTAACCAACCGAAATTGTGCGCAGTCGGTGGACTAAGGATTTTTGAGCAACGGCACATTAAGTCAGAGGAATCAATCTACGTTGTGTGCTGCAAGTATAGTCGTGCTTGTTAACTAAGGGCAGTGTAAGTCCGAGGTGTCCAACACAGATCGTGTGCTGCAGGTGGACTCGATCTCTCTTCGAGCGCGGACGGCGCAGAAGCCCTCTGGAAGCCGAAGATCTGCACCACTGCCCTGAGAAGGACCGCTGCAGCCGCCTTGGAGACCTCCTGGAAACGTGAGCTTTCACCTCTGTATTGCCCCTCCCTATGCACGCCCACAGAGAAGTGCACGACGTAAAATTCCTTTTAAACTCCCATTCAGACACCAGCGTCGGAATGCAACTCACGTACAGTACATTCTAGACAAATGTGAGTTGACCTTTTAGTTCCCCTGCTTTGCCCGGAGCGCTTCTGCACCTTGTGGTCTGCGCCTTTGTGAACGTAAGCGCTGAGGGAGCATTCCGCTGCGCAGGGCGTGGGAGGCGGAGCTGAGGCGCAGAAAGCCCAGCCTGCTGCGCGCGCTGCTGCGCGTCTTCTGGTTGCGGCTACTCTTCGGCGGCCTGCTCCTCGCCCTCTATTCCGTCGGCATCACGTGAGTGGTTCGCGCCCAATAAGCGTCTCCTCTGTAACATTCTATGATACAGAGAATTATTCAAAGTGTAAGGGATGCAATCGTTGGCTTCCGCGGCCTTAGTTATATGAAGGCTCTCGGTTGACCCGGTGACACCGCCTCAAGGGGAGTAAAGCCGACGTCTCGGCCATCACATCGTGGACGTCTCGAGGGCTGGAATGCTGCATTCTATCCATGAAGACTACCAATGGAGTGACGGCGACTACCAGGCTAATGTTGCCGTCGCTGCTGGGTCGCATAGTGAACAACTTGTCGGAGGAGTAAAGATGTCTGTGTGTGTGTGTGCGTGTGATCGTGCACAGTGTCATGGTACCGACCCTGTTGGGGCGAATGATGGATCACTTGGTGAAGGAATAAGGATTTGCGCGTGTGTGTGTGTGAATGTGTATGTGTGTGCACGCGCGCAGGCTGGTGGTGCCGCCGCTGCGTTGGCGCATACGTGGGGCACTTGGCGGAGGAGTAATTATTTGTGTGTGTGCGTGTGTGTAGGCGAGCGCAGGCTGGTGGTGTTGCCATGGAGAAGTACTTCGCGGAGGAGTAAGGATTTGTGTGTGCGTGGGTGCAGGCTGGTGGTGCCGCCGCTGCTGGGGCGCATGGTGGAGCACTTCGGGGCGAGCGCCGCGGCTGGGGCGAGCGAGGCGGAGGCAGCGGCGGGGCGCCACGGCCGTGTGCGTCTTCTTGCAGGCTTTCCTCCTGCCGCACGGTTTCCTCGTGAAAGCAGGCCGCAGGCGATGCGCGCGCCGCCTGCGCAACCCTCCTCTACCGCAAGGTGCGTTCAGAAATAGTCACAATAGGAATAGATAACTGGACTTTTAACAATAACAAGCGTACAATCCATTTACCATTAACGTTCTTATGAATGAAGACAGCGTTCATTATCCTTACGGATGCAAAAAATACTCACCAAAGGTGAGTATTGCAACACATTATCTACAGTACAGTAATCAGTTGAGTGGTCGTTGTCATTCCTGGATATTAATTATTTCGTATAACATGTGCGCCAAAATATCCAGTGGTTTAAATTAATTTGCTTCATTGTATTTTCGTAAAATATGTATTTTGTATACATTACTGTAACAATCTAAGATCCCCACGAACAATTTAGATGCAAAGAACAAACATAACAAGGAATGGCATGAGTAGGAGATGGAAAAACAGAAGAAAGCGGTGTCGCGCACTAATAATTTTTTTATAAATTAAAGAAGACGCGACAAAATCCCGATTTGGACAGTACAAATCAATAGCATTCATTTAGAGGAACATTTCAAAAGTTATTCGAAGCAAATCGCATCGGGGGTTTAAAAGATATGAGTGATTTTGAAAGTACACTTTAGACAATATAACTAGAGATTTTTACAGCCATTGTTATCATAAGAAAGGTAATGTAAAGAAGCGGTTTTTCCTAAAAATTAAGAGAACGCGTAAAGCGATTGAAATGAAACTTTCGGGATTAACAAAGAAAATCACGCGGAAAATTATGACATTACTCGCAACTCTGAAAAATATCGAGGAGCTGCAGTAGAGATGCCAATTGAAATTGTATATTTGGAATTTTACGAGAGAACAATGATGCGTCGCGCTGACGTCACAACTACGTCAAGGCGCTGAGCGACGGAAATTAAGCAATTTTGGCGTTAATAAACATTAGGAAATCGTAAAAGAAATAGTAATAAGATGTAAATTGATAATTAAAAGTAGTAATAAAGAGAAATAGCCTGGAAAGGACAGAATTAAGTGAAATGGTATGATATTTTTGGTAAAGACACGTAAGCGATCGGTAAATGTTCCAGAAAAAAAAGTTGAAGAAACAACGCAACAATGCCCAGGTGGATTGTGTGTAGCGAGCTCGAAGTCAGACGTGGGGAACAACGCTCCGAAAAAAGATAAAATTTTAGTGTGCAATTGTGCGAGAAACACGGTGAACATGAATGGATATAGTGAGTTTAGGCAATGATGTTCGTAATAACAATGCGTAACGCGGAAATATTTTATGTGTCGCAGTATATTCAATAATAGGACATTTTGGAGGAAATGTAGCACGCGATAGACAGATAATCGCGTTATTAGTTGCGTAATGGAAATAGGATGATAGGGGAATGAAAGGACATGCTAAGAAGATATTAGCGAGTTCAAGAAATTTTTGGTAATGTGTGGGGATGGAGAAATGCTGCGGGAGGATGGATTTGGAGGATGCTGCGTAATATACAGCGAGGACGGCGCGCAACAATGGTTTGCTGCGGATTACAGCGTTTTCGGCAAAAGGGAAGTTATGAAACTTTGTTTTTTTTTTGTTATGAAATTCACATTTTGAAGGAGAAGAAAGATTAAAATTAGCTTCTGTACAAGATCAAGTTTTGTTTTAACGTAAAATAGATTCAATAGATATACAGGCAGAATGCGCATTCGGGTGTGAATGAGTTTATTTATAATTGTCAGTATGAATGGAAATATTTTGGATTTTGTGTCATGTAATTTAAGGGTATTATATCGTTGATGTGTTTATTTTGTTTGTCGTTAAGTGTTTTATGTGAGTCATGGGAGAGCAACGACCCCAGTTTGTATATATATTTCAACTGAAATAACGACTAGCACAGGAATTACAGAAAATAAATGGCGAACATCACTTGGTTCGACATTAAATTAAACGAACGTAGTTTAATTGTTGCATGTAGCTAGTTAATGACCTACGCCCACGTGCCCGAATAGTTGTTAGATCCTGTACAGGTCAGCCACAACCTCACACCCAGATTTTATGTGTAAGTAAGAAAATATCGGAAGTTCTGGGGGAGCAGCTAGTCGACGGGCAACCTTGGAGGTGGAAGCTGAGTATAACCAGGGCAATTGATAAGAGCGGGTTTTGGGTATTATTTTGGCGTTATAACGCCGGGCGATTATAAAGATTATAGTTGATCTAGAGCAGGTAGTGGTTCATTACATATTTTGGTGCGCCTAACGAGGGGCGATTATAGTTGTTTTATATGAGGAGGACGGTTCGTTACATTACATTTATTTTCCGGTTTCATTGTAAATGAAAAATATTTACATGGGTATTTTGAAATAAACTTTCTATTCTATCTGTAAAACAGGGGTGATAAATGTTTTACATACCATGCACCAATTTTTTTACATACTCGGACAGTTCACACGCGACATACTATTTGCGCACGACATCAAAATTTTTACGTTCACAGTCAACGTTGGAGAATAAGAATGGGCCAGACTTTGCTTCGCTAAGAGAGAACAAAAGGGATAACATGCAACTAATTTATGTAATTAATATTGTATACTTCTTGACGACCTCGTGTCCCAATTAAGAAGAAGGGTGATGTCTAAGGGGAAAGAGCTATCACTATCGTGGACTCATGTGATGATGTGGGAGAGTGTCATTTGGTAAAGATAATTTTGAACCACAATGGTTAAGTATGATTAGTAGGAAACGGATTTTCATGTAAATGCATACTTTTACAGGAACAAGACACCTACATCAATATGTTACAAACTGTTCTTGTCTGTGCCTTGCCTTGCTCTCGTGGTGCCTTGCCCCGGCAATGACACCACAGACGTAGGAGGGAAAGAATCTTCACAACCGCTTGCCTGATAAAATACTAACTCTTGCGGTATGATGCACCGTTACCTTTAAGTGCGCCTACAAGCGTGTATGCCGCACATCACGTCACGACGCATGCACGCCGGCTTCACCCACTACCCACTAGAAACAAATATCTAGGTGATATTGCTACAGCCCTTTGCCTCTGTAGCATACACTTTAAAGTGCCTCGCACCGCGCACAACTCACACGACGTCTTACGGACGAACCCAAGAATCAAAGAGTTTTGTCCGGGCTCCACTTATATACTTTCTGTCCCGGCTGACGGAACTGCGGTATGTAGCCGTTTCCGCCTGCGTGTATCCACAACCAGCATGTCGACGGGGTCCACAAGCCTGCCCCCGTGGCCACCCACGTCACGGCCGCTCCGCACAGGTTTTCTCCGTCCAAATATACACCCTTTTCCTTTGTTCAGCAAGGCGTCCCTTCAGCAAGCGCTGTCCTCTGTCGCAACCTACCTCCTTGTGCGTTTCATGTACATGAAACGCACGTACAAGTATATTGTACAGCCGTTTCGTACAAGGCCCCTGTTATGACGCCACACATTGAATAATTGTTTTCAGTTAACAAAACATTCTAAATCAATCAGAACAATTTTGATTTTTCACATTTTTAAATATTATATATTAAAATATTACATATTTTACCTGAATCTACATATTTCTTGCATATTTTGTTATACAAGCGGAACCCGTGCGATTGCATCACAAAGGTGAGCTGTAGAAACGTTACAACAGAAAATACTGCGTTTCCATGAATCCATGTTTTATATTTACCAAGATCTTTACACATATATTGTGACTTACCAATATGTGACTGAATGTGGTACAATATTTATTATAAATATATGTGAATATGCTAGCATAGTAACGGTAAGCGAGCCGTCGTCAAGATCAACATCTTCATGCAGTGACAAGCGTGGAGACGGCTAGTTCATTTTGTATAGAATTCAGGGATTGGCCGAAAAAGCAGTGACAGTCGTGAAGACGGCTAGTTCGTTTTGCAAGAAATTTAGGGATTGGCTAGGTACGAAAGTACATCAAGTGTTAGCTGCAAATAAACAATCGAAAAAATATACCGAGTTTTGCAGGGCTAAAAGAATACGATAGGCATTCATTCTGACTAATGCCGTGGTCTTGAAGGGATCGTGCTCCAATTAATGTTAGGAGTTTTTTGGGGACTTGTAAGCATCTACAAGGGAATAGATATTGATAGAACTTCGGATTTAAATGCTATGTGTGACAGTAAAACTTAAAATATTTCAAGTGAACGAGTTAGAAGGACATTGAGGGCTTAGGCGAAGTTATCAGTAATTGGACTGGAATGCTAGCAGCTGATAGTTTATTGATCTGATGAACGGTGATTGAAGTGTGCTTCCGAGAAGAGAAGAGAGAAGATGGTATCTGGACCTGAGGACGGCGACGTCGAAGAAGAATGAAGATGGTCCAAAAGCGCGCGAAGACGAATACGACATTATAAGGTTGGAACTGGTCATGACCAAGGTTTTCTTTTCAAATTGGTTAAAATTATAAAATACCAAAATTGTTTAATAAATTTCCATGTTTTGTGAAATGAACACATGATTCTCATTGAGCCAATTCTAGTAACGAAGTAGCCAGATAGAAATATATTTGCTTTTCAGATTCCTCGACCACTCTGTATATATGGCAGATCGGATAATCATCTATTAGCATACAATAGTGATTATTTCTATGAAACCCATCGACCCAGGTAGCCGGAAACTATTTTATTTATAATTAGAGTTGAAGGTTGACTTGTATAATTGTAACCGCTTGTCGCCGGTCACATTTATAACCAACGGAAAATGGAAACAATAATACCCGACATTAGGCCCTACACGTAGTTTCTACAGTGGCGAAGAGATGGCGTAAGTCAGAGAAGGATTTCTGAACGCACTCAGACCGTAGCCAATCAGGAAATTTTCGTGGAAATACGGACGTGGCGTGAACTTGCGTCAAAAAAAGAGCTCGCTCTTTCTGGTTCGAGACGGCAAGGAGAACGGTTGTCTACGAGTACGCCACATAGTCGACGAGGGACACGCGAAGATTGCGGAACACAAAAGCTTTAATAAAAGGTAATTGACTGAGTACTTTTCATGGATTTACGTACTGTGAATATCGTGAGATTACATGGAATTAGTAAATGAATATTAAACAAGAATGCAATGAACGAAAGAACGACGGCGGTAATAGATCGAAATGAATCTGTAAAACCACGTTGCTGCATTCTTGTTGCTAGAAAAGAGGACTATTGTAACATAGGACATGTTTCTTCTTTGTTACAGCTTTAATATATTTCATACTTTTCATATATTCTTTATTCTTATTTTGGGGAATTTCACTTTGGAAATCCTATGATGGAATTTTGAGAGTTATGAGAAAGACGGATTATCCAACAACTAGTTTGACTTTTGCCATTACGAAGTCATAACTTGGAGTTTCGGACTCGCATTCTGAAGCGACCATCGCCTCTGCGAAAGCTGTGGTGAATTTTCGACGGGAAGACGGTGTTCGGAATATTTCCGTGCGACAGGCCACGCAGGGACTTTGCAGAAGAACGACGACCTTGAGGCGCGAGGGTCGCGCGACGGGCCAGCTACACAGCGCGGGACCAACTTGCGGAGTTCGCCGGTCGTGAGTCATATTAAAGCAGAAAGAACACTCACTTAATTTCAGTCTGATAAAAAACTTCAGAGATAGGAGTATAATTATACTAGCCAAAAGTTGTAATGTGAGCTTCCCTCAATAATAGACGTTGATCGGGCAAGTTTCTGAGAACATTGGTTTTATTTCTTTTCGACAGTCGTAACAAGAATCAGATTAAAGTAATTTTTTATGTTTATGATAGAAGTTGTTTTGTACAGAATTATTTATTTAGAGTCATATTTTAATGATTCAAATCATTTAAGAGACGTTATGAAACAAAATTTTGTGTTGAAAGGCTATGTAGAAGCCGAAGGTCAAATGTGACTACTGAGTGTAACGTAATTAGTGATTTAAAAAGGTAGTAGTGAATTTCGAGTATTGTGTGTATATCTTTTTCTTTTACAGGATGAATATTTGTACTATGATTTGTGTGTCTCATGTGTGATATTCTTTGTGAAGTGTAAATATGTATCCATTGCTTGTTTTCTTGTAAACAGGGATCAGAATTATTATTATTCTAGTGAAAAACTGCAGTTTAGGTAGGGAATTAGCTACCATGATTTTACAAAAAGTGAGAACATAGGAGGATCTGTGATTTTCATTCAATAGAATACATGTAATTACATTGATGTAAACGAAAAATGTAAAATTTGTTACATTTTGGCGCTCTAGAATATATGTTAATTGTCATTTAAAACTGAAAAATTGTGTTGGTTTGTTAATTGATCAGTAGTTTAACAAAGACGAACCCACTACCAATAGGGAAGTTTATCCGTAAACTGAGATATTCCCAGGGATGCGTGACGGTGTAATCACACGTCGCGAAGTAGGCAAATGACAGATCTACTTTTGTAATCGGTGAGGCACGAGGGGTACGGTTACATAATAGTATCAGCGTAATCTTTTCCTGGCGCCCATTTATACAAATTCGGAACGGATTACGTTGAAATAAATCATCAATATTGTAATATAATCTCGCTCTCTCTCTCTCCGCCCTCCTTTGATACCGCGTCGCCTCACGTCGCGGCCCCAATGTAACAATATACTACCTCTAATCAACCACGATGGCCCACGCTAGTGCGCCACTGTAACATTCTCTTACAAAACCTCACGACGATTGTAATATTTTCCTCGTCATGCGCACTATCTTGCCCTGCCCTAGCCCTGAATTATAATTGGGTGCCACATTAGCGATTGCCCGTACCTCTGCTAGCTCGCACTATTGTTTATTTCTTACCGTGTCGTAGTCCGCGCGCTCACTCCATACGGAGTTGAAGGAACGGTCCGTTTTGTTCGTGCTTGGGTCAACATTCATACCACTATAGAATAAAAAGACATGGTATCACGGCTATCATGAGCCATTGGGATGCTCATGCATTTAATTTAGGATTTTTTTTCGCTTATATCTCTTTTCCTTAACATAATCTGCCCCTCCGACTTACAAAACATAACAATACGAATATATAAACACACAGGAAAAAAATACACATACACACTGAAATTACAATACAAAGAAAAATCTCATCCATCCATCAGAATGCGCATTCTGTCGTGACCTTCCTTATTATCCTTAGCCTAATAGCATAACTTGGTCTTCGACAGAACTTCTTTTCTTTCTTTTGAATGGAGCGTAAACAGATCAGAAAAAAACAATACAGTTATTGCACAATTCGTGCCACTTCCCTTTTTTTTGCAGCGATGTCACCTTCCGTCAGCGCCCGTCGCTGGTAGCTGTCACGTGCATTATTTACGCACGCAGTCCCTCAGCTGCCACCAGATCCTCGATGCACTCCTCCGTTTAAAGTTTGCCAATGCATCCACAATTATTGTTTTTTGTCTTAATCGCGTCTTCCCTGAATGTTATTTCTATATCTCGCGATATATGTATCTTTCGCGACGCTCCTATTTCCTGACACCTAATTTGCGTAAATTTTGTCTATGCGGATTTTTTTTTCGTGAATTTCTAAATGAATTTAAATAAATTTTCGATACACTCAGTCTCAACAATTGTTTTTATGCAACCAAAATAACTTAATAACGTTTTACACGACACTTCCGCAAAAATTTTCAAAAACTTAACACAACATAAAAACGCGTGCGATCATCCTCACGTCCGAACTCATTCTGTCTGTAACCCAGTTTGCATTGTTGGTCTACACAATCCAAGTGACTGTCTTTTTTCCAAACATATGCCCATCACCATAATAAATGTTCGAAAATGTTTACATTTTTCACTGTTTTGGGGCATCTTGCGTCTTACTCTCTCTTTCATAGTTTTATTAACTTTTGGTTTGTAATTATCACATTACCGAATTCCCTTTTCCCGTTTTCCTTTTTCCAAAAACCCTTTATTTTCCGTCTTCCCCACTCGTGATGACGTCACTTACATCTTCGGTCGCTCTTTTAATTCTTTCTTAGCTCGCTATGCTATGGAACTGGATACTGATTTATTAAAGCCTTACATAAATTCCCCCCCGCGCCGTAACTAATTTTGCCCTGATCTAAATATTTTTCCCTATAATTTCTGTAAGTTTGGCCAAAATCCACCCGGGCATTCACTGGATATTCAATAAAACTCGTTTTATTATATACTTTCAGAGGTACAACAATGGTCACCATGTCTTCAACTCCGCCGTCATGCATGCAATTTATACCATTTATAATATTTACGGAACCCGTGGCTCGAATAACGTGATTCTTGGTTCAAAATGTTCCTAAATTTGGGTTCTATTCACTGTTCACAATGCCTATTGCCCCCCCTTTTTTCTATTACTTTCCTAATAATTATTATTACGCGGCGCTGTCGTCTATTGTTTCTTTCATTATTGGCTCCTCTTTGCTTATGTAGAAGTTCCTTGTCCCACGCATTCTTGCGGGCTAGTCTCACAAATCATTACAATATATTCAGTTTATTTCTAAATGGCGCCTCAAGTGAGGCTGAATTTGTTTTAAATTAGACAGTTTATTTCCATATATATGGATATTGCTTTGGACTATAACAGCAAATCCTTACGTTTTCATAATGCTAGATTTGTTTAAAGATCCTCTAATTTTCCACTTAATTGCATCATTTTACGAACGTAATAAAATTATAATTAAAAACGATAAAATGTAATTATAAACCATAATTTTTTATTTCCTTATATAGTCATTTCATTCACATGGAGTGAGTTTTACCACTTCTAACTGTTAAAAGGTATGATAGCCACTTAGCAAATAAGTACTATTAGCTAACAACTTACAGAACATTAATCACACTTACAAATAATTTAGCTTACTACAAAATAAAATAACATACAAATATCTGTTTAATCAATATTATTATTATTATTATTATTATTATTATTATTATTATTATCAAATCAATATCATTAACCAACATATCTGTCAATAAATTTTACCCGTCAGTTCAAAGTAACAAAAATTTATAAACGTTCCGTAGTCCAATTGCGATGAGAAATCTGAAAAAAATGTATGCCCCTTTACGTAAAAATTTCAGTGATGTATCATGACATTAAACAACTCAGTCATTACGATAAAATCGCAATTTAAATCGTAAAGCAAGATAAAATCGTAATGACTAAATCGTAATTACGTTTTTGCTATTATAGGTCAAAACAATATCCATGTAGTGTAAAGATGGTAAATATTTGGTAAATATAAAACGTGAATGTTTATGGAAATGTAGTACTCTCTGTCATAACTTTACTACAGCTCTCCTTCTGTGCGTTGGAATCACATGGGATCAGCTAGTATATAAGAAAGTTCATTAAATACTTACTATTTGTAATAACTGTAATTTCGTCGGTAGAAACAATTAAAATCGTTTACACAACGCAACACGTTCTCAAAGCCAGAATTCAAGCGCTCAGCGTACTCTTCTACAAGTATTTACCGCCAATTTGCGAAGATGCGTATGACGCCATCTTCCCGCTTCCATTCTAGTGGCGGATTTCAAACAACGCAAATTTCGTAGCTTTTCATTAATAAAGGAAAGTTCTATTCAATATATAATTTCCTCCATTCTTAATTTATTTAACCTTTTTTTCTGGTACCTCATTTCCAGTGAACAATTTTGTTCACTGGAAGCCAATTAGGAAGGACATCAAAATGGGCCTCTTTACAGCTTTAATATATCATGATTTTAGTGTATTTTTACTTCGAATTAATTTAATTCGAACATTTCGGATGCAACGTTACAGGAATCATCTTTCAAACGAAGCGATGAAACGCAATAACGCCTCTAAGACCACCGGATCTTCGCCATGGATAATTGTCAAACTTACCACGCGATTCTTGGAAAACGTGTTCTCGTAAACAAAGATTGGCGGATATTTAAGAAGACGAAATTTCAACGACCCACGTGCTTGTCCATGATTCATAGAGTCCATCGAAGTCTCGAGTTGATCGACATTCAACAAATATTTTTTACAGAACGATTTCTGATCTCATTGTTGAATTGGAGTGGGGTGTATTTCCTTCAACACAACGCCCACCTCCGGGATCTATCATTGTCTATACTGTACTACTATTCACTTGAGCACCTGCTCCTCGTAAACATTGTACGTGCAACGAACGTATTTTACATTTCGAATGTTGCTGAAAACTATTGTCCAATTACTTTGTGAGGGGTAAATCGATCTACCAACCGCTCCGAATCTATGTTAAGAGCAAATTGATGACGTGTTGTGCTCGAAAAATGCTCGTGAAAAACAGTTTTAAACCCAATAATGAAGTTTTATTTTGAGTATTTTCTATTTTCTTTATAAATTTTGGAAAAATTAATACATATATGTTCATGTTTTGCTTTTTTATTACAATAAATTCAGTTCCCTAATGATGAGGAAACTGAGAGCACTTTAGTGTTGAAATTATAAAGATGGACTATACTTACGGTGCCTGTTTTAAAGGAATCTGCGATGTCCTCATTTATTGTTTCAAATCACCACAGTTCGACTACCTCTGCAATAGCAGGTCAAATGCAACTGTAACGTGATAGCGGCCACGAGTTTGGGAAGATAAGATAGACACTGTCAAAACATTCAAGTAAAAGATTAACAGTCACTTATCAATTTGGGGCGGGGCACGACAGATTTCATCGAGATTTTTTTTCTTTGGTCACAATTTCCTTTTTATTATATAGGTTATACACACACACACACACGCGCACACACACACATACACACACACACATACACACACACACACACACACACGTATATAGTACACAGAAGTTGGAGAAGTAGTAATTATCGATTACTTGGGGTTCTCAGTAACTTCAAATTTGCGTTTCTGTGATGAACAGAATCGTTTTTGTACCCCAACATATTTTCTTTATAAAATAATCATGAATTATTTAAAAAGAATTTTTGTCTTTATTTTTGGATGTATGAAATAATATAATCATAGAATAAATATGTAATGAGATGAATTAACATATTGTACTAAATGGACCTGAAATATACTCTTACTAAATTAATAATATCAGCATCTATTCATCAATTTACACTTCAATCTGCACGTTCTGATAGAAATGAAGATATTTGTGTGGGATGTAGTTTACTATTTTTGAACACAGTTATTTTTTCTGTTGATTGGAAGAATAGCTAAGCCATAAACATTCTTGAAAGGCAAATCTGGACGTGAATTCCCATTTGCCAACATGAGTGAGTACTGGATAAGCCCATCAACGTGGCCACGAGGTCACCAAAATGTTCTCTATCATATTTTTGTTGCATATACTTGAAAAGAGATACGCCAGGCTCACAATAAGGACTGCCAGGACCAGCAAAAGAATAAACAAAATAATTCGATAGTTTGACCACCACATTTTTAAGTCTGTGATGTTCTCAGTGTTTATAACGTTGCCCTAAAAGCATTTTGACAAATTATTGTTAATCACTGATCATGTAATGAATCCGGAAATTTCTCAGCGCCCTCTATATATAAGAGAAATTAATCGTAGACTTGTTTCTCTTTTCCAAACATTCGAATTTTTAGTTGGCAATAGAACACATACTTTAAGCTGAACAAGTTTCATTTTTATACTGATCTATAGTTTGAAGAATAACAAAGAAAAATAATATCTCAACTCTTTTTACGAAAAACGTCGACTTATTTTCCTTTTAAAATCATCAATTCAATTGTAAACCATCGCCATGAGTAATCGCTTCGGGGAAACTGCCTCGTACTTTTACAGCCCATAATCACGTTGCAATGTTACTTTTAGTATCTATCGATGTACAAATGTTGAGCAACAGTGAATGTTGAACTAAAACATCAGACAATGGTCTTGGCCATCAGCCCCCGCGGAAAGGACTGCAAGTACAGAAAATGTTCAAAGTTTGTTTGCCGCTGCCCTACCTCAAAAACTGCAAATATTTGGACACACATTTGCAAACATGTTTAATACAAAATTGGGCTTCAGTATATTAGAGACAACTATATTTATACGTAAACCTTCAATTATTTACATAGTATTTACAAAACTGCAACACACTCCTTCACAACGTTTCGGATATCTCTTGTCTTCATCTTCGGGCTCTAAATCATACACAAACCATTATCTCCATAATAAAACTATGAACTTAAAGCATAACAATACATGTCATAACCCACATGAAGATATAGTAATAATAAAAAAAGTAAAACTACTTACATATTTACATGAGGTACATAGTTCATCTTGTCAAAATGAATGTAAAACAGATATAAAAACAAACACATTATAACATTCTTAGCAAAAACACGTTACTCAAATACCATACACATGAGAGGTTGCAACCATTCTGAAACTCATCTTCGTGAATGGGGGAACATGTCAAAGAACTAAAACATATGCAAACTCCTTTTTGTTATGAACTTCTATGCCTATTATAAATATCTATTATTTCTTCTCAAGAGTTTGCATTATACTGTCATAACATTTGGTAAAGATATTAGACTCAACCTTAGAATTTATCGTCTTATTATTCATTATACGAAGGATATCCAGAACGAGCCTTTTCTTTTATTAGACTCTAAATGTTGAACGTAGCAAAGCGTCCACTGCGTCCTAAAAGTATTTGGTCAAAAAAGACGCCATTCCACGCATTGGTAAGACTCAATGATGTTTTATGTTAAACCCGTAAGCCGAACATTGGAACCTCGTCACCCACTTGGACACGCGAAGTGAAGCGTCCTCTGTGCCTTAAAAGACGCCGTTCGGCTCGCAGGGAATTGTGTGTTACTGAGTTTGCCCTGGGCAGGCGCTGCGGCTGGGGGCGGACGCACTGCGGCCGGGGGCGGCATCCGAGTTGGTGACGCTCTTGGCGACCGACGGGGCGCGCCTGCCGGTGGCCTTCCAGCGGGCCCACTTCCTGTGGCTGGGCCCCGCCCACACGGTCGCCGCCGCCGCCATGCTCTACTACCAGGCGGGCTGGCCGGCCGTCGTCAGCGCCGTCATCCTCATGCTCTGTTGCGCCCCGCTGCAAGGTACAAACGGAATGATGGGCATAGCGCAGCCACCGTAGAACCATTAACTTTCCTTTTCATCTCATCTTTCAAGGTACAAACGGACTGAAGGGCATAGCGCATCCACCGTAGACCCTATAACTTTTCTTTTCATCTCATCTTTCAAGGTACAAACGGACTGAAGGGCATAGCGCAGCCACCGTAGAACCATTAACTTTCCTTTTCATCTCATCTTTCAAGGTACAAACGGACTGAAGGGCATAGCGCATCCACCGTAGACCCCTTAACTTTTCTATTCATCTCATCTTTCAAGGTACAAACGGACTGAAGGGCATAGCGCAGCCACCGTAGAACCTTTAACTTTCCTTTTCATCTCATCTTTCAAGGTACAAACGGAATGATGGGCATAGCGCAGCCACCGTAGATCCTTTAACTTTCCTTTTCATCTCATCTTTCAAGGTACAAACGGACTGAAGGGCATAGCGCATCCACCGTAGACCCTTTAACTTTTCTTTTCATCTCATATTTCAAAGTACAAACGGACTGAAGGGCATAGCGCAGCCACCGTAGAACCTTTAATTATCCTTTTCATCTCATCTTTCAAGGTACAAACGGACTGAAGGGCATAGCGCATCCACCGTAGACCCTATAACTTTTCTTTTTATCTCATCTTTCGTTTTAAAAATGAGATGAAAACGATCATATTCTGTTTAAATGATTATATGAATATAATACGGTCCTTTTCCAAGGCTCATCTAAATTATGACAATGTCTCGTCTTCTCTACAATATTACGTCGCCTTACCATGAGCGGAAATGCACGCACTGTTCTCATCGCCGTAAGCACATGCTTTTATATGGCTCCTCTTCGTAAGCACAGACTTAGTACGACAGCGGCTCGTATCTTTTGCCTTCTGCTCTCCATGTCGGATCGGAAAGTGAGCTCTAACCTCACTAATTCACGCGCATTTACATCGTGACGTCACTATCTTGCAATACCGCAATATCTTGTCGGAAAGATGTTGTTCATATTTTTCTGGCAACAAATTGCCCCGTCTTGCTCTTGCTAATGTAAAGATGACCGCAAGAAACAGCAAAACATTGCTGAAAGGTATTGTGGAAACCTATTGCTAGTGTAAAACCAGCATCACCCCATCTGTATCCTTGCAAAAATCACATGCTCGTATTTCGGTCTCGTTGACAAGAGCGGTGCGCGTGTATCTGTCTCCTTGCTACAAGTGTATGTGCAGTTTTCTGTCACCTCGCCGTGTGCGTATGCACTGCACGTGTCGCCCTTCCGTGAGCGCATGTCTTGTGCGCAGCGGTGCTGGGGCGCGTGCTCGCCCGTCTGGGGCTGTACATGGGTGCACGTGGCTCTATCCGTGTCCTCTCTGTGCGCACTTCATGAGTGCATGTCTTGTGCGCAGCGGTGCTGGGGCGCGTGCTCGCCCGTCTGGGGCTGCGCGTGGGGCCGCTGGCGGACGAACGTCTGCGCCTGCTGGGAGAAGTGCTGGGCAACATCCGCGCCATCAAGATGGCGGCCTGGGAGGACGCCTTCGAACAGCAGCTGTTGCAAGCGCGCAGGTCAGCATTCTCTCAACTCACCGTTAGTTTCTCGCTCTTACGAATGGAAGAAGGGAATGTATTTTAATCGTGCGCCGGTAACGGAAAATGTTCGACAGAAAAACATAGTCGGTCCCTGCAATCGCAAAAGTAAATAAATCGCAAAAGTGAATAAATCGTGTTCCTGTATACAGTAAATTACTGCCTCTAACGCGGTTTGTAGCCAAATTCCGTATTTGTTAGACCTTGATATTTGTTTACTTACAATATAGGGATACGCCCAATTCTAATTAGGACATAATAGACTAAAAACATCAATTGAAATCATTCAAAATCTGTTTTTTTTCATTACATTTATACTTGTAAATCGAGTAATTTAGATCATTGTTAGCTCATCGACACATATTCCATAATGGAGATAATAAAAAGAGTTAATTCATGCAAATGGAACACCAAATATTACAGTTTCAGTAGAACGCATTTCTCGCTAGAATTTCATCCAAGGAAGTTTAGTATACAATGTCAGAGAACCTATAAACTTATTTACCAAATTATAGCGACAAAATTGATCATAATTAGGGAACGGATTTCCATGTAATTACATGTTTTATAGGAACATTCCTGCATTTAATATTTTTTAGAGTTTACAAGACATTCTGAATGAATTGGAATTATTTTTATTTTATATATTTTTACATATTTTGCTTTAATTACAAATTCTTATATATTTTACCTATTACTACATATTTCTTTATATTGTACTATATTTATACGTCGAAACGGAACATTTCAGATGCGCGTTTGCATTGTTACGGAATCATCTTTCTTACAAATCATGCTGCTGGGCCTTTATTACTACCATATCTTAGACATACACTGCGGTTTTCACAGAGCTGCGTATGAAGAAAATCAGCTGTTACGGTGTCATCCAATCGGAAGGTTGAACGCCACCATTATGACGTCACTGTAGGGACGTATCAGGTCCCGATTGGACGGCATCGTAACAGCTGATCAAATGTCAGCCGCAGTATAGACTAAAGAGGCAATTCTTTACTATTTGGCCGCAGCAAAGGAAAAACCGCAGTATAGTTATTAAAATTACCCCCCTCCCCCGCTTACTGCGTACTTGGAGTCAAGAATGAGAGAATTTCTGTGAACAAAAGTAATTTCAACGTCGTGTTTGCTGATAGCACATTCGTTATTCGATCAAAAAGTAACAAATATTTTTTACGGAAAATAGTCTTACCGCGTTGTTCGGTTGGGGGGGGGATTCCCTTTAACCCCCTCCCCCGCGATCCATCACTAGCTACACGTTACTACTATACTCTGGAACACCGGCTTGTCGTAAACCTTTACTATGAACGTATTTTATATTTCGAATAAAATTCTTATATGTGGTGAAATCTAGTGTAGAATTACTTCTGTAGAGATAAAAACTATTTTCAACCACTCCGAATACTTGTTAAGACTTCTCGCGACTTCTACGCTCGAATAATGCTTGTAGAGAACAATTTTAAACACAATAATGATTTTTTATTTAACATATTTTCTATTTTTCTTACACGTTTTGGAAAAATAAGTACATATATATGTACATATTTTGCATTTTTTATTACAGTAAATTCCGTTTCCTAATCATAATATTCCCTATAAGAGAACCGTGAGCTTATAAGCAGATTAGTTGCAATATGATGGTAAACACGAGTTAACCTAGGTGATCGCATAGCAATTTGATGAGTAACAAAAGTAAAAAATTTATACTGAAATGTTTCAAGTCTTGAAAAGTGGGTTTCATAAGGTGGAGACCAAATTTGTGAAGCATATAGCAAAATAGGTCTCATTTATGTAAGGTATAAGATTTTAAAAGTGTTTGCTCGTTAGTGAAGACCGGCGATATGCGTCTTAAAAAGCCCAGCATCTGATTAGCTTTATTAACATCATAATACATATGTATATGGAATCTCACTTTACTGTCAAAAATCAACCCCAAATCTCTAAACCGTGAAACTGTTGATCCCAAAATATCGATAAATCATCGAATTAATGTCGACCATATCTTCTGATAGTCTCATGATAGTCTTTCTCAAGAACAAAAATATGCATTTAATAACAAGACTTCCGCCTTTCAGGATAAACTCTTACATCAAGTCCAATCAACTTCTTCAAACACTAAGACGTTTTAACCGCTAATACCCAGCATATTGCGTAAAACCTACAATCTGTGAAAAGCCCTCGATCTAGTCTGCATGACCTCAAGAAGCGTTCTGCTTGTGTATCCGGGGCCTTCTAACATGATGTCCGTTTGATAAGTAGAGACAAATGACCACCACAACCGCCACGTTACACGTGGCGTTATCATGAGACTTTGGTGGTGTAATATGCGGGTTAGATGTAACAGAGATGTTATACCTAAGATATAGATTTATTGCATAAAAAAGATCTCCAAGCCTAAAAGAAGCCTCTGAGCTATATTTAAATCGCATGTTAATGATATCGTCTTTCTCCGCTAAATGGTGAAAGGAGTTTAGCGAAATTTGCATAGTGAGACGGACCAACAGGCTTGACGTTCTGAGTCTCGCCACGTAAAATATTTCATAACTGAATTGAATTGAATTTGAAGGAATTGAATTGAATTGGATGGGATTTAATTGCATTGGATTGAATTGAATTCGATTTAATTGGATTGGATTGGATTGTACCCGATTGGATTGAATTGAATTGGATTCAATTGGATTGAATTGGATTGAATTGAATCGAATTGAAACGAATTGAATTGGCGTGTGTCGCAGGGCGGAGGAGCGCGCGCAGCGGCCGATGCGGGCCGTCGTGTGCGTCTTCCTGAGCATGACGCTCTTCTCCAGCCACCTGGCCAACGCCACCTACTTCGCTGGCGCCTACCTGGCCGACCTCCGCCCCTCGCTGCCGCAGATCATGATGATGGTCGTGCACATGTACTACCTCAACGTATCTCTCAACCTCTACTTCCCGCGCGCCACCACCGCCGTGTCCGAGGGGCTGGTTTCCGCGAAGCGCATTCAGGTGCTGTCTCGTGAGATGATCAATGACATCTCAGTGACATTTAATTTATAAAATGAATACAAAAATATGTCAGAAGTTCGGTTAGTTAGGGAAACGGAAGCAAATGTGACATTTCACTGCCACACATGATTTCTTCCAACAATATTTTATAATAAAGTGACATTTAACTGAAATTTAAATTACATTTAATAATGGAACATAATTACAATATAACAAAGGGAATTAGTGATATGCAATGGCAAAGAGACATAGCGTAGCATCGAAGTGTTAATTTTGCAGTGTAATAATCCAATTTTACTTGTTATTTCAAAATAATGTATTTCTCATGTTCATGAGATCTAGTTGCCTGTATTATTTTCCCTAATCTAAGCAATTTGATCGCCGAATGTACAAGCAGTGATTTTCAGGCCCTCGATTTCAAGTAAAAAGCGTAAAGAAGCCTTGCGAATGTGTAAGAATAGCGAACCCTATGTAGTGAGTATTGTTGGAAATAGTTAAAACTTGAGTTAGCCAAAATAATAAATATCCGAATAGTTTTGGTTTATGTGCTTATTTTATGAATTAATATTAAAAGTAATATTTAAGTGTGTAACTACGTGTGTCAACTATTTTGCAGAGGATGTCACTTTTAATAATTTATTAAAATCTTAACTCCAAAAATATTTCGGAATTTTTGTTATCAAAAGTACTAGATCGATCGAATTAGCATTTCTTAAGGAAGTGTTTTAAAAGGAAGACTGAAGAATTTTTCAAGCCATAGTTTTGAAATATTGTTCTACATCCCCATCACCCCAACAGTGTCGTCGGCGTCGGGTTTATTCTGTAACACATGACTTTTGCGATGTGACGCCGGGGTTGCAAATGTGGCGAAGAAAGGGCGTAAAGATAGAATAGAGAGGGAATGAGAGACAGAAATTCATAAAGATCTCATTTTGTAGATGACTTCAGAAACATTTTTCGTATCTCCACAAGGGGACCCGAAAACGGAGACTTCACGGTTTTAAAGATAAAGATAAATTTATTTAAACTGTAATTAGGAATAACCCGTTGGCAACTAATTACACAAATAATGTAATATAATAGTAATATTAATAAAAATGGTAAAATAATAATAATAGTAATAATAATAATAATAATAATAATATAAAAACTGACTTCATAAAATATTAAGTTACATTAAGAAAAAAAGCTTTAATATTCCAAATCAGAACTGAATATTTATACAATTAAGACAACACCGCTCTGCACTTCTCTTCACTATGACCCTTAAATCTGTTCCTTCGTTATTTTTCTGCTCTGCACTCCACGACTACGTATAACCACTAATCTTACTTAACTCCCTCATTTACTTAGTAAAATCCAAAATAATTTCCTAAACTGTTGAACGCTTCGAAGAAAGGGTTCAAAGGGTTTTTTCAAGCAATCTATTCCCGACATCCGTTCTCTGCAGTCTTAAATTTATTTTGTGTCTGAGATCCCCTCTACTGATGTATGTAGGAATACTTAGCCGCCGATTAATTTTTTTCCAAGGTGAATGGCCGCTATAAGCTTCACACAAAGCGCAGGGTCTTGCTAATCGCTTGTTTCGGAGTGATACTCACCTAGACGTTTTTCCCTCCTGAAAGTAAATTTAGCTGCCCTATGCTGAATCCTTTCCGGATTTTTACACTGCATAATTACCCTGCCAAAAGTGATGGATTTGATTTTAGAGCTGTTTATAGTCATTCCATCATTTTCCACACAGTAATATAATGCATCAAAATTCCGTTGCAGCATTTCTTCATCTTCTTGCGAATTCATACTACGAAATATTACAGTACATTCTGCAAGTAGTCGAACATTTGAGATTAAGTGCGCTGGCAGATAAACGGTAGAAATTGAAGAGGTCCAATGAAACTCCCTTGCGGTATTCGTGACGTCACGCTTGTCCCGGAAGATAACTTTCCCAATTCGGATTTTCTGTTTTCTATCTCGCAGAAACTCGCTAATCCACTTTACCACCCTGGAATCAATGACGGAATTCATTAATTCCTTTACAAGCCGATCGTGTGGAACGACATCGAACGCTTTGGTAAGCCAGGGGTAATTGGCCTGACTGAAACGAAAATTAAACGCGTCGTTCTCTCTGTGACCGCATTCGGCGGTGGTTGCGCAGCTGCATTGAGGGATATTTGAGGGTACGTTTTGAGGAACAATGTTTGAGGGAGTTATCGACAGAAAATTTTGGGGGAAATTTCTGGGGACACGTTTGTGTGGTGACGTTTCTGAGGGAACGTTTTTGCGGGAAGGTTTGTGCTGGAACGTTTGTACTGGAACGTTTGTACTGGAACATTTGTGCTGGAACGTTTGTGAGAGAACGTTTGTGCGGAAACGTTTGTGCTGGAACGTTTGCGCTGCAACGTTCGTGAGGGAGCGTTTATGAGGAAACATTTATGAGGGAACGTTTATGAGGGAACGTTTATGAGGGAACATTAGTTGTGGAAACATTTGGAATAATATATGTTCAAAATTTGATGAAAAAATACATCCCGTCTTCACGTTCTGTCCGCTCCAGTTCCCGTTGTATCTTATTTCCATACATTTCATCTACATTCTCATTACACGATCATAATTGTGTATCAACATAAAAGCCTTACTCTGGAGGCCCCACTACGGCTGTGGAGAGATATTGACTTCAGAACTACGAACACAAAATCGCCTCTCCGAAAATGTATGCCGTACGACAAATAAATAAAAACAAGTTGCAGTCGTAGAAATATACCTCACATAATAAATCCTGTTTTTTAAAACAAAACTGCATGATGGAACTGCATGTGGACTAGCGCATGCTTCCGACAACAGTGGTATTCTCATAAAGTCACTTAAATGGGTCCAAAGCAGCCAGTTTGTAGAACTGGACCTAAGAAATCAAATATCTGGCTTAAAGAGTTAATGAGGCACCCTCTTCAAGATATAGCTATTATGACAAAGGGTATTGTATCGTAAAGTGTTGGTAGATTTCACGTTTATCTTCTGTTAACTTCTAAATTTCTTCATCATGAATCTGTTTGAAGTAACCGAGGACGTAAATCCCATTATGACCATGTCTAACATATTAAATTATGTGTCGATGATTTCTTATAAATGGTTCAACTACATGGGTTTTCCTCAGCGTATAATTACTCGTTGATAGGACTACCTGCTGCGGAAGGAACGACCCACGAAGCTGCTGGAGCCGCCGGTCGCCGAGGGCCAGCCACGGATGTCGGCGCCCCTTCTGCGCGGGGCCGTGCTGCTGCGCGACGCGGACGTGTGCTGGGCGCAGGGCACGCCCGCCGTGCTGCGCGCGCTGCGACTGCGCCTGGCGCCCGGCCAGCTCTGCGCCATCGTGGGGCCCGTGGGCTCAGGAAAGGTAACACAGCGACGGTGCAGATTCTCTAGGAATACGAGCGGGGCGTGGCAAGGTATGGCCAAGGGCAGAAGGCGGGGTGAAGTCTCTACGCTTGACGCCCGGCCAGCTCTGCGCCATTGTGGGGCCCGTGGGCTCAGGAAAGGTAACACATCGGCGGTGCAGATTCTCTAGGAATACAAGAGGGGCGTGGCAAGGTATGGCCAAGGGAAGAAGGCGGGGTGAAGTCTCTACGCTTGGCGCCCGGCCAGCTCTGCGCCATCGTGGGGCCCGTGGGCTCAGGAAAGGTAACTCAGCGGCGGTGCAGACTAGGAATACAAGCGGGGCGTGGCAAGGTATGGCCAAGGGCAGAAGGCGGGGTGAAGTCTCTACGCTTGGCGCCCGGCCAGCTCTGCGCCATCGTGGGGCCCGTGGGCTCAGGAAACATAACACAGCGACGGTGGAGACTGGGAATACAAGCGGGGCGTGGCAAGGTATGGCCAAGGGAAGAAGGCGTAGTGAAGTCTCTGCGCTTGGCGCCCGGCCAGCTCTGCGCCATCGTGAGGCCCGTGGGCTCAGGAAAGATAACACAGCGACGGTGGAGACTAGGAATACAAGAGGGGTGTGGCAAGGTATGGCCAAGGGAAGAAGGCGTGGTGAAGTCTCTACGCTTGACGCCCGGCCAGCTCTGCGCCATTGTGGGACCCGTGGGCTCAGGAAAGGTAACACATCGGCGGTGCAGATTTTCTAGGAATACAAGCGGGGCGTGGCAAGGTATGGCCAAGGGAAGAAGGCGTAGTGAAGTCTCTACGCTTGGCGCCCGGCCAGCTCTGCGCCATCGTGAGGCCCGTGGGCTCAGGAACGATAACACAGCGACGGTGGAGACTGGGAATACAAGCGGGGCGTGGCAAGGTATGGCCAAGGGAAGAAGGCGTAGTGAAGTCTCTACGCTTGGCGCCCGGCCACCTCTGCGCCATCTTGGGGCCCGTGGGCTCAGGAAAGGTAACACAGCGACGGTGGAGACTAGGAATACAAGAGGGGCGAGGCAAGGTATGGCCAAGGGAAGAAGGCGTAGTGAAGTCTCTACGCTTGACGCCCGGCCAGCTCTGCGCCATCGTGTGGCCCGTGGGCTCAGGAAAGGTAACACATCGGCGGTGCAGATTCTCTAGGAGTACAAGCGGGGCGTGGCAAGGTATGGTCAGGGAAAGAAGGCGTGGTGAAGTCTCTACGCTTGACGCCCGGCCAGCTCTGCGCCATCGTGGGGCCCGTGGGCTCAGGAATGCTAACACATCGACGATGGAGACTAGGAATACAAGAGGGGCGTGGCAAGGTATGGCCAAGGGAAGAAGGCGGGGTGAAGTCTCTACGCTTGACGCCCGGCCAGCTCTGCGCCATCGTGTGGTCCGTGGGCTCAGGAAAGGTAACACATCGGCGGTGCAGATTCTTTAGGAATACAAGCGGGGCGTGGCAGGGTATGGTCAGGGAAAGAAGGCGTGGTGAAGTCTCTACGCTTGGCAACCGGCTAGCTCTGCCAACATCGTGGGGCCCATGGTCTCAGGAAAGATAAAACAACAACGGTGGAGATATTCTAGATTCTGTCTACACTTGGCGCTCAAATAGCTCTGCACCATCATGGTGCTCATGAGCTCAGGAGAGGTAACATAGCGACAGTAAGCTTTCCCAGGCACCGCTACTCTAGGAATAGAAGAGAAGGCGTGGCATGTTGTGTGGAGGCAAAGTGGGGGTGGTGTAGTTTCTGCGTCTACGCTTGGTGCCTGGACGACTCTGCGCCATCACGGGGGCCGGGAGCGCATAGGAAAGTATAACAGGCACAGTGGGTTTTGCCAAGGCGATGCTGATGCTGTAACTGCAAGTGGGTCCGTGACGGTTGATGCTGGCGAAAGAGTTGTGAGCGTAGACGTTGAAGGGTGGTGTGGGAGACCACCGTGACGACGTTGCTTAACCACAGCTGCCATATTGTTGCCTGGCGGTTTTTATAGCATGCGTTTCAGATTGTGCTGCAGTTGGCGCTCCCAGTCGAGTTATTAGTCGAGAAGAGCGGAGAGGCAGAATGAAAACCGAACGTCATGGGAGAGAGTGGTTTAATAGGAGACCACGCCTACCTTCGTTTAGATATCACGATTTAAGAAAAACTTTATAAAACCTGGTTAAAACTGGGCATTAAAAATTAGGATTAGGGTTTAAAGTAGGTATTAGGATTAAGAAATAGCATACTGTGTTAAAAACTCTGTAAATAACTAAGCATTAAGTAGGTAATAAGATCTAACACAAGTCACAACTTAGAAGTAAGAAAAACTATGTATCAAACAAACTCAATCCTGTATCAATCAAAATAAAACTCACAAAAAAAAGAGACCGGTAGCGTGTGCGAAACGGGAAATGACTAAAAACTTCTCAAAAGGAAGCAGCTAAAAAAAACTACAAAAACTGCAAAGAGTACAAATCAAACACCGCGGGCGCCCAACATGAGACAATCATAGGGCGCCCGCAAAAAGTTTGTAAAAGCAAAACCAATATAAAAACAAATCGGAAGAGCTCCACAGTGGAGCAGGCCGAAGAGACTGTTAATCTCCAAGATGATCCTTCGTTTTGAGATAATTTGTTTTCTTATTTTCCTGGCTCGGACTGGTGGAGGCCGGCGCAAACAGGTTTGGGTGGGGGGAGGCGTGGCAGGGTGCTACAGGAATACGTGATCATTTGGCTACGTGATCATTTGGTTTAGGAGACCACTTGTGCCAATTAGTTGTGTGTGTCCGCAGACGACGCTGCTGCTGGCGCTGCCGGGCGAGCAGTGGGCGGGCGGGGGCGATGCTGGGTGAAATATGTAGTGGGTCGTGATCATGTGATTTATTGGAAGACTACGTCTTCCTGTTCTGTGAACGACCATTTGTGGGAAGGCGTTGTGACCATGTGGTGTAATAGAAAACCACGTCTTCCTATTGGGTGTATTACCACTTGGTTGTGTCTGCAGAAGGCGCTGTTCCTGTCGCAGTAGAGGCCAATGTGGGAGGTGGGGGCGTGGCAGGGTGGCGGAGGAGTCGTATCATGTAGTTTGATCGGAGACTACGTCAGTATCTTGGTTGACAAGTTGAGTGTAGTATCCGCGACGGCGCTGCTGCTGGCGCTTGCGACCGAGCTGTGCGGGTAGGGGCGAGGTGATGTAAGAGGGAGGTCGTGACCATGTGGTTCATTAGAAGACCACATCTGCATCTTGATTATGTGACTTGTTGGGAGCTGGAAATGCAGACGGCTCTGCTGCTGCCGCTGGAGTGGGAGGGCGGGAGCGAGGCGGGGGCCGCGGAAGGGGGTTGTATCGACGTGGTTTAGTGGGAGAGCACGTTTGCCTGTTGCTTGTGTGGCCAGTTGGTTGTGTCCACAGACTGCACTCTTCCTGGCACTTGTATGCGAGCTACGGGTGGGTGGGGCCGAAGCGTGATATCATAAGAAGAGGAGTCGTGACCATGTGGTTAATTTGAAGACCACGTCTACCTGTAACTTGTGTGACATGTGTGTGTTGTGCCTGCAGACGGCGCTGCCCGTCTGCGTCGTGTGATATGTTGGATGCTGTGTCCACAGACGGCGCTGCTGCTGGCGCTGGCGGGCGAGCTGTGGGCGGGCGGGGGCGATGCGGGGGCGGCGGCGTCGTGCGTGGCGGGGCGCGTGTCGCTGGCTGCGCAGGGCGCGTGGGCGTGGGGCGGAGGCTCCGTGCGTGACAACGTGCTGCTGGGGCGGCCGCTGCGCCCGCAGAGGTACGCACGCGTGCTGTCCGCGTGCTGCCTGCGCAGGGACCTGCGCCGCTTCCCGCGCGGGGACGACTCGCCGGTGGGGGAGCGCGGCTCAGCGCTCAGCGGCGGACAGCGCGCGCGCCTCAGCCTCGCCAGGTACGCCACACTTCAACCTCACTCGTATTGTAACCGTACTCCTCTCGAGCCTCACCGATTACAAAAGTAGATCTGTCATTTGCCTACTTCGCGACGTGTGATTACACCGTCACGCATCCCTGGGAATATCTCAGTTTACGGATAAACTTCCCTATTGGTAGTGGGTTCGTCTTTGTTAAGCTACTGATCAATTAATAGACCAACACAATTTTTCAGTTTTAAATGACAAATAACATATATTCTAGAGCGCCAAAATGTAACAGATTTTACATTTTTCCTTTACATCAATGTCATTACATGTATTCTATTGAATGCCAAATCTCTGTACAAATGAAATTCACAGATCCTCCTATGTTTTCACTTTTCGTAAAATTATGGTAGCTAATTCCCTACCTAAACTGCAGTTTTTCACTAGAATAATAATAATTCAGATCCCTGTTTACAAGAAAATAAGCAATAGATACATTTTTACACTTCACAAAGAATATCACACATGAGACACACAAATCATAGTACAAATATTCATCCTGTAAAAGAAAAATACATACACACAATACTAGAAATTCACTACTACCTTTTAAATCACTATTTACATTACACTCAGTAGTCACATTTGACCTTCGGCTTCTACATAGCCTTTCACCACAAAATTTTGTTTCATAACGTCTCTTAAATGATTTGAATCATTAAAATATGACTCTAAATAAATAATTCTGTACAAAACAACTTCTATCATAAACATAAAAAAATTACTTTAATCTGATTCTTGTTACGACTGTCGAAAAGAAATAAAACCACTGGCAAGCAAGACTAATGTTCTCAGAAACTTGCCCGATCAACGTCTGTTTTTGAGGGAAGCTCACATTACAACGTTTTGGCCAGTATAATTATACTCCTATCTCAGAAGGTTTTTTTTCCCAGACTGAAATTAAGTGAGTGTTCTTTCTGCTTTTATATAACTCACGACCGGCGAACTCCGCAAGTTGGTCCCGCGCTGTGTAGCTGGCCCGTCGCGCGACCCTCGCGCCTCAAGGTCGTCGTTCTTCTGCAACGGTCCCTGCGTGGCCTGTCGCACGGAAATATTCCGAACACCGTCTCCCCGTCGAAAATTCACCACAGCTTTCGCAGAGGCGATGGTCGCTTCAGAATGCGAGTCCGAAACTCCAAGTTATGACTTCGTAATGGCAAAAGTCAAACTAGTTGTTGAATAATCCGTCTTTCTCATAACTTTCAAAATTCCATCATAGGATTTCCAAAGTGAAATTCCCAAAAATAAGAATAACGAATATATGAAGAGTATGAAATATATTAAAAATATGAAATATATTAAAGCTGTAACAAAGAAGAAACATGTCCTATGTTACAATAGTCCTCTTTTCTAGCAAGAAGAATGCAGCAACGTGGTTTTACAGATTCATTTCGATCTATTACCGCCGTCGTTCTTTCATTCATTGCATTCTTGTTTAATATTCATTTACTAATTCCATGTAAATCACGATATTCACAGTACGTAAATCCATGAAAAGTACTCAGTCAATTACCTTTTATTAAAGCTTTTGTGTTCCGCAATCTTCGCGTGTCCCTCGTCGACCATGTGGCGTACTCGTAGACAACCGTTCTCTTTGCCGTCTCGAACCAGAAAGAGCGAGCTCTTTTTTGACGCAAGTTCACGCCACGTGCGTATTTCCACGAAAATTTCCTGATTGGCTACGGTCTGAGTGCGTTCAGAAATCCTTCTCTGACTTACGCCATCTCTTCGCCACTGTAGAAACTACGTGTAGGGCCTAATGTCGGGTATTATAGCTTCCATTTTCCGTTGGTTATAAATGTGACCGGCGACAAGTGGTTACAGTATGGTCGCTGGGGCGAAAGTTTTCATGTGGCAGGGAAGAGAGTTGTGACGAATGTGGCGCAAGGCGGTGTACGATGTGGTTGATGTGTGATCTAATATATTTTATTTGTGTAAAGGGCGCCATGTGGTGAGGAAGTCGTAGGATGTGGTTGATGTGTGATTCTAATCATTGTTTGTGTAAAGGGCGTGATGTGGTGAAGAAGTCAGTTGTGATGTATGTGGCTCAAGCTGGTGCTGGCCAAGCACAGGTGGTAGACATGAACGTCCTGTAATCTTTATTCTTTGTGTAAAAGGGTGGTAACTGTTATTCAGGGCGGTGTACGAGGAGTTGTACGTGTTCCTGCTGTAATCTCAGTTGCTTGTGTAAAGGTCTTGAAACGACTAGTTAGACTGTGGTGCAAGGCAGTGCACGAGATGGACGTGTACCTGCTGAAATATCTATTGCTTGTGTAAAGGGCTTGGTATGAGTTATGGGACTGTGGCGCAGGACTGTTTGTACGAGGTGGCGGACGTGTAGGTACTTTAATCTCTGTTGCTTGTGTAAAGGGCTTGAAGTGAGTTGTGGATCTATGACGTAGGGCGATGCAAGAGGAGGGGATCTTGTACCTGCTCTAATCTATTGATTGTGGCGCAGGGCGGTGTACGAGGAACCGGACGTATACCTGCTCTCATCTCTTGATTGTGGCGCAGGGCTGTGTACAAGGAGGCGGGCGTTTGCCTGCTCTGATCTCTTGATTGTGGCGCAGGGCGGTGTGCGAGGAGGCGGACGTGTATCTGCTCTAATCTCTTGATTGTGGCGCAGGGCTGTGTACGAGGAGGCGGACGTGTACCTACGCCAATCTCTTGATTGTGGCGCACGGCTGTGTACGAGGAGGCGGACGTGTACCTGGTCCAATCTCTTGATTGTGGCGCAGGGCTGTGTACGAGGAGGCGGACGTGTACCTGCTCCAATCTCTTGATTGTGACATAGGGTTGTGTACGAGGAGGCGGACGTGTACGTGCTCTAATCTCTTGATTGTGACGTAGGGCTGTGTACGAGGAAGCGGACGTGTACCTGCTCTCATCTCTTGATTGTGACGTAGGGCTGTGTACGAGGAGGCGGACGTGTGCCTGCTCTAATCTCTGGATTGTGGCGCAGGGCGGTGTATGGAATGGCGAACGTGTACCTGCTCTAATATCCGGCCTGTGGCGCAAGGCTGTGTACGAGGAGGGGGGCGTGTACCTGCTCTAATCTCTGGAGTGTGGCGCAGGGCGGTGTACGAGGAGGCGGACGCGTACCTGCTCTCATCTCTTGATTGTGGCGTAGGGCGGTGTACGAGGAGGCGGACGTGTACCTGCTCTAATCTCTGGAGTGTGGCGCAGGGCCGTGTATGGAATGGCGAACGTGTAGCTGCTCTAATCTCTGGAGTGTGGCGCAGGGCGGTGTATGGAATGGCGAACGTGTACCTGCTCTAATCTCTGGACTGTGGCGCAGGGCTGTGTACGAGGACGCCAACGTGTACCTGCTCTAATCTCTGGAGTGTGGCGTAGGGCGGTGTACGAGGAGGCGGACGTGTACCTGCTCTAATCTCTGGAGTGTGGCGCAGGGTGGTGTACGAGGAGGCGGACATGTACCTGCTCTCATCCCTTGATTGTGGCGTAGGGCGGTGTACGAGGAGGCGGACGTATACCCGTTCCAATCTCTTGATTGTGGTGCAGGGCTGTGTACGAGGACGCCAACGTGTACCTGCTCTAATCTCTGGAGTGTGGCGTAAGGCGGTGTACGAGGAGGCTGACTTGTACCAGCTCTAATATCCGAACTGTGGCGTAGGGCGGTGTACGAGGAAGCGGACGTGTACCTGCTCTAATCTCTTGATTGTGACGTAGGGCTGTGTACGAGGAGGCGGACGCGTACCTGCTCTAATCTCTTGATTGTGGCGCAGGGTGGTGTACGAGGAGGCGGATGTGCACCTACTCTAATCTCTTGATTGTGACGTAGGGCTATGGACGAGGAGGCGGACGTGTACCTGCTCCAATCTCTGGAGTGTGGCGTAGGGCGGTGTACGAGGAGGCTGACTTGTACCAGCTCTAATATCCGAACTGTGGCGTAGGGCGGTGTACGATGAAGCGGACGTGTACCTGCTCTAATCTCTTGATTGTGACGTAGGGCTGTGTACGAGGAGGCGCACGCGTACCTGCTCTAATCTCTTGATTGTGGCGCAGGATGGTGTACGAGGAGGCGGATGTGCACCTACTCTAATCTCTTGATTGTGACGTAGGGCTATGGACGAGGAGGCGGACGTGTACCTGCTCCAATCTCTGGAGTGTGGCGCAGGGCTGTGTACGAGGAGGCGGACGTGTACCTGCTCTAATCTCTTGATTGTGGCGCAGGGCGGTGTACGAGGCGGACGTATATCTGCTCTAATCTCTGGAGTGTGGCGCAGGGCGATGTACGAGGAGGCGGTCGTGTACCTACTCTAATATCCGACCTGTGGCGCAGGGCTGTGTACGAGGAGGCGGACGTGTCCCTGCTCTAATCTCTGGAGTGTGGCGCAGGGCGATGTACGAGGAGGCGGTCGTGTACTACTCTAATATCCGGCCTGTGGCGCAGGGCTGTGTACGAGGAGGCGGACGTGTACCTGCTGGACGACCCGCTGGCGGCCGTGGACGCACGCGTGGCGCGGTGCCTCTTCGAGCGCTGCGTGGCCGGGCTGCTGCGCGGCGCCACGCGCCTCCTCGTCACGCACAACCCGCACTTCGCGCAGCGCGCAGATCTCGTCGTCACCGTCGACCGGAGTGTGAGTACAAAGCTGCAGCTCTCCGGTAGATTCTCATGGCCGCGCTGTTGCTTGAAAAATGTTTGTAGTTGTTGCGACTGTGCTTACAAACGTTTGTGAAAAAATGAGAACCATACACAACATTTAGTGAGGTGAACAGCAGTGTCACAAATTTAGAACGTCGGGGGCCGTACTGTTAGTTATAAAAGGGACGGCCTTAGCGCCGTAAGCTACAAGACAATGCCAAGCGTCGGGTGCGTAGCCACGGTCGTCGTTGCCGAAAGCCAAATTCCCGAGCGACGAGCAGCGGGCCTATCCTGGACAGAGTCGTCATGACTGCCGACGCAGGTTGAGGTGTAACCGCCACCGTGAGGGCAGAGTCGAGAGGAAGTATTACTCGTTCGTTAAACATTTGCAGACTGCGGAAATAAGAACTACCGTTGATTTGAAAGTGGGGACCCCACCACGCACCCGGTAATGAACGAATGGGGCCGATGATTAACAGCAGCTTATCAATGCTGAGTCAGTGCTGGCCAGCCGAGACAGACCGCAAAGTGTGTTTTACCGTTTGTGTCATGACTGCAAAAAAATGAAATCCACAGTGGTCTGCGAGTGTGTGTCCTGGCAGAAAATTAATTATAAATAATGTTGTAAACTATTCCACGAGGAAACGAAAATAATAGTTATTAATAATATTAGAAAGACCTAAGGACAGAGCTGCAATCAATACACTTTGTAATCGGCACTGCACACTTCACACAAAAGGCAGGGACAATATTTTTATTTCTCCTTTGCAGGTATCTATTACACAACAGTTATGATCTTGACCGCTTTTACTCGGACCAAGCGATGCCCTGCGATGAGCGGGCCTGTATTCCGCTCACCGTCAGCTATATAAAACCCGAGGCATCTCTCGCAATACCCAAGTCTGCATAGGTTTTCGTCCATTTATCTGTATATTCGAAATTAGTAACAGATTGTTTGAGATTTTTCTCTTTTCTGTGGACTTATTGCGTATAATACATTTTTAGTCCTCCAGTCTCACATAGTTTCCTCCTAATTCTTTGCTTGTTACTGTAACTTTCCGGAATGTTTTCTAATGTAATAGAACATTGAATGTTTTCTCACCATAAATCTTTCACAATTCCGCATTTCATAATACGGAATACGGGATACATCACTGGTGCTAAAGCAGCACACAATTTCTCGTAATATTTGTAATAATCAGTAATATTATGATGTAATTTCTTCCTTACACTTCAGATATCACATGGAAAACTACACCACGAAAAATGCATATATTCTGCATATTTACGTACATAAAAGCATTAGCTGATGATTTTTTACTCGTAAATAAAATTGAGTAGTTTATAATAATACGAAAAGCGCGGGCAGCGGACGCTTTGGGCCATTGTTGCCGACGCAACATTGACAAAGCAACAATGGCTTCTGGATTCAATTGACGTAGTACCGGGTGATCAGTTTATTTTATTTTCATTTATTTAGTCAAAAACTGTATATGACGTATGGGGGAGAAAATCATCTGCGCACGCATTCTTGAGTTTCAGAATCCCTTCCCAACAATTTAACTATTAATAGTTGAAAGATGAAAAAATAATAGTAACAATAATAATAATAATAATAATAATAATAATAATAATAATAATAATAATAATAATAAAAGTTTAAAACGCAACCTTGCTGTTCGAGACCCTGAGAGAAAAGTGAAAGAATTACAACACTGATTCTGAGACAGCTCCTTTGACTAAATTTCTGTGACAGTCCCTTCACTCACCACCCCCCTTCCCTTCACCCGCGCCCTTCCTATCGTCTTGGGCATATCTACTCAAAGCAAAACAGGCTGCGTCTTCGTTCACTGTTTTGAAGTAAACGTACGATGCATCTCAGCGTAACTACGATGCATCTAGAGTAACGCATATTTGTGGTTGGGGAATATTTCCGAACGCAATCTTTCAAAGAGTGACTGTCAACTTTCAAAGAAAAAACGTAACCTGGGTCTATTCCAAACAAGAGTATGTTTCGGTTAGTGAAATGCTACCTCGAGACAGGGAGCGAGTGATATCGGAAAAGAAGTCGCCAAAAGACAGTGGTCACGCTAGAAACTAGAAGAAGTTCGGGATGTTCTTTCAACTTCCTCGAAAAAATGATTGAGGAAGCTTCAGCAGCAATGTAATCTTTCGTATGGAAGTGCGCACTCTGCCACAAAAAAATTGAAACGGCATTCAAACAGCGTACATTTCAAGAGTTTAAGGTTCCCGATTGGGCTGCTTGCATGAATTACTGTAATTCGCTACGGCGAAGGACTTGAGGCACTTGATAAAGTGATTTTTAGTGATGAGGCTTGACTTTATCAGGATGTATATGTTAACCAGCAAAACAGTAGACTCTGGAGTACCAAGAGACCACAGGAAATAGTAGAGAGAATATTGCATTATGAAAGATTGAAGTATAGCGTGCCATTTTTTTGACGCAGATTAATTGGTCTGTTGTTCAAAGAAACAGTGATGGCAGAATATATTGAGAAACTTATTTTTATTACATTTTTAATTAGTTAATTTCAATTAATTATATTTAATGTAACTTTATTCAATAATAATAATAATAATAATAATAATAATAATAATAACAAAAAGTTATGCGAATCTAGAATCCAAAATGTATTAATATTTATTTATTTATTTAAAAAGGCAAAGTATAAAACATGTACATTGATAAGAGCAGGAAGAAATCACTGTTCTTGTCAATATAATAGACTTTCAATGACAAACAAGCAGGCGCAAGCCTTTCTCTTTGAACTCGTGGTCACGACGGTCACCTGCTCTCATCCTCTGGGTATAATAATAATAATAATAATAATAATAATAATAATAATAATAATAATAATAATAATAATACATTTTATTCATTTCCACATAAGTTACGAGTACATGATATGTATACGAGTGAACAAATCCTTGTTCTGGGGTGCAGTTTAAGTAGGTTTAATACGAAAACTAGACCTGAGGCGGGTGTGACGCGGTCGCAGACGGTGTCCGTGGTCGAGGGGTCCGGGTGGAGTGCGGCGCTCAACGAGGAGGAGGAGGAGGAGGAGGACGAGGGTGCGAGCGGCGCCCAGGAGGTGGACGAAAGCGATGAAGAGGAAGACTGGCAGCCGTCGGTTGTCCTCCGACTGCGCGACGAAGGCGCGCGCGTCCACGCAGCCGACAAGAGCATTCAGGTGAGAGAGCGAGATTAGTTTCCCACTAAGGGCGATTTGATTTGATTTATTTGGTCAAAATAAAACAGTAAAAACTGTATATGACGTATGGGGGAGAAATAAATCTTACATAAGAAATAGAAAAAGCACAATGAGAGTGACAAACTACTTTCTAAAAACTATCAGCTCAATTAGAATACCTTGGAAATGGAAATATAATATCATTTATTTCTAACATCATTTAAACATTGGTGCACCAGTACACCAAAGTATGACAACATATTTATTTGTAAGTTGGCACATGGGAGATTGGTGGGCAGGGGCGAATCTTCTTGACGGTGGACCAATAAGGCGATAAAGCCTTATTTGTCATGATGTAACATCCGCGAATTCCGAATTTGTAATGCAACTTACTCGATCATAGGAGATGCATTAATTGGGGTTTAGCAAATCATTCTATAGTACACCTTAAGGAAGAGAATTGAAAGTTTGTAGAGGGAAGAATCGCGCATTGTTATTGCCCGTTGTTTGAGGAACTGCTCCCGCATCCACTGAGAAAGATCGGAAGACACCGTGGAACAAGGAATCAGAGGTAGTCGGTCTCTGGAATTATTTTCAGGCAAGATGCGGAGATGGTGTTGAAAATAGCCACTGTCAAGAAGAATCGCTCCTGCCCACGAATCTTCTATTCGCCAACTCACAGCTAAATACTACTCGCACAACTTTTCTTAAACGATGACCTTTCTTCCCCCTCCCTTGAGCAAGGAACAGTTGAAGGCAAAAGCTCGCAGCGAGCAATGATGACAACATTCCAAGCATTAAAACTTCGTTGGCGCAAAACAGAAGCTAGTCAAAGCTAGTTGTTTCACAGTCGAGAACTTCTGTTCAGCTTTATTACCATTATCTAAAGAAATGGCTGAGGCAGGTCCAGAACCTTCAAGGGAGGCACCTAAAACTCCTCTCTCGTGTCGCTGCTGTTGCCGACCCGGAGCGATGATCTGGCCGCACACGTAGCAGGTTGACTTTGATTTTCCAGAGGTTTGCAATACTGTATATACTTTAGTGGCCGACTTTGTGACTAATACCTCCACTCCTCCCGCATTTCTTCAATCCATCGTTCAAGAAAAGTTGCGCGAGTAGTATGTTGTCATACTTTGGTGCACTAGCGCACGATTATGAATGTTTAAATGCTTTTAGAAGTTAATGGTGGTGTATTTCTATTTCCAAGGTATTCTTAATTGCGCTGTTAGATTTTTAGAGAGTAGTTTGTCACTCTCATTGTGCTTTTTCTATTTCAGATGTAAGATTTACTCCTTAAACATTTCGTAATTTTTATTCTTCATTCCATAATATAACTGGCAAGTGAATACAAATAAAAAGTAAGTATTTCGATTTGGATCTAACGTAATACTCGTACTTAACACTGTGCTTAAAACAAAAGATTTATGTTAAACGAATATTTAGCTCTGTGTTTGTAATCTTGAATTCTTAATATAGTCGAACAGGGTCAGTCATCAAAGTCTTCAGAAATCTGCGTAAGTCAGTCAGAAAGTAACGCCACTTTCCACAATCCACCGCTGTAATAATTATCTGCGACCATATGTGGCAGCACAACAGTCGTTTGCAAAATGGCCGACAACGATGTTCGTAAGAGACCGCGTTGTGTGATTGAATTCGTGAATGTAGAAGATGAAATGCCCATTCGTATTCATGAAACACTCAAAAATGTGTACGGTGATGCAACAGTAGATGTCTGCACTGTTAGGCGATGCGTTCGTCGCGGTAATGAATCTGAAGGTCAAACGCCGTTGGCTGACCAAAACCGGAGCGGTATGTCGGTGACTGCAGTCACTCCATGCAACATTCAGCAGGTCGATGACGACATTCGTGGTGACCGCTGGGTGACGTCACATGAAGTGAGAGCGATAATGCGACACAATTCATCTCTCACATTTTAGCTTCTGCATTCAAGAATTCAATCGTACAACTCTGGCTCCTACAAACATCAATGTTGGCCAATTTTCACCTGACTGCTGTGCTGCAAGATGTTGAATAAGAAAGTTGCTACTGCGGTGGATTGTAGAAGTAGGATTGAGGAACAGTGTATAGTTCAAATTTTTCACTTACCTAATTTTATTTAAGTATAAAAAATAGGAGTTATTATTGACTGACCATCGGCGTTCACTGTTCAATAAATTCACTGTGAAGTGGGTTATAGGGGAAAATGTTCAGAGATTTGTTTGTAATAGTGCTCTTGAGTGTAAATTAATGTTGAGCAATCCTTAGATAAAAACCTGCAATTAATGTTTCGACGTATTGTAAAATCATCATTAACATCATAAGTATTCAGCTGTAAGTTTGTTTCAACAACATCAAACGATTTTCAGGACATCAAGCTATTTTTAGGACAGCCATTAATTTTATTTCCTCTGTTTGGTAATGCCAAGTACGTTTTGTGTGATATACGACAGACCCATCTCCATAATGCTCTCATGCCACGACCTAAAGTATTACTTTCAGAAGAATTTCATACTCAAATTTGAAATGAAAGCGTGATGTTCGTGAATGTATGTAATATAATGAGTGTGTTTGTGTGTGTTAATGTTCACGTTCACGTTAAGTTCACCGTCCGGAATGGTCCCATCGAATGAAACGTCCCTAACGCTTGCACTCCACCTTGTATGAATGAAGAGATTTTGCACAGCGTACCGTAGAGCGTTATGAAGTTAGATGCAATCACCCAAACGGAACAGTTCAAACATGGAAAAGCACCCCTAACAGCAAAGTCATCCCCATAGTTGAGAACAAATTCATTTAGCGTGATCACGTGATCAGCTTAGTGACAGACACAAGTCATGTAATAATTCTGCTCGAACGTAGTTTTCCCACATCATTCTATCGCAACGTTAACTTTCACATGCGCGCAGGCTTAAGTGGAATCGAATCGCGCGCGTCACTGCTTCACGCTGTGCAAGAACGCTCCTTTGTGGTGGTTGGGTCCTGCATGTGGGACAGAGCGACGGCGCAGTGGTGCAGAAGGAGGGCGAGGTGGGCGCTAAGGGGCTCCTTCACGCTGTGCAAGAACGCTCTTTTGTGGTCGTTGGGCCCTGCAGGTGGGATAGAGCGAGGGCGAAGTGGTGCAAAAGCAGGGCGAGGTGGGCGCCAAGGGGCTGCTTCACGCTGTGAGAGAACGCTCTTTTGTGGTCGTTGGGCCCTGCAGGTGGGACAGAGTGAGAGCGAGGTGGTGCAGAAGCAGGGCGAAGTGGGTGCCAAGGGGATGCTGGCGTTGGTGTGGTTCTTCCTGCGCGCCGGCCGCTGCCCCTGGTACCTCGCGCTGGCCAATCTGCTCTTCATTGCGGCGCAGCTGCTCCGCTGCGTCCTTGACTACTGGATCGGCAACTGGTGAGGATGCGCTCTGCCTTTCAATGCGGAAGATTTTTTGGGGGCTGTGGGTTTACGATGTAGGCTCTTAGAGTGCAATGCCTGGCTTGTGGAGTGTGAAACATCCTTGTCAGATGCCAGGTAAAAATCAATTTCTCCAACAGTTCTCATTTACGCGAGAATACGCTTCCTACCAACCAGGCATTTCGGACTTTTTTAAATGAAAATGACTTCTGCTAGAGTCACTCCCGGACGCTACTAGGGACGCCTTACGCCACAGAAGAATGTTTACCGATCGCGAACAAATCATATTTTCGATAAACCAAATTACACTAGAAATGTTTTCCCCAATATTGATCTTGAGTGCAATATTTTTTTTTTTCAAATCACTACTTCCCTCGACTTTTTTATGCTGTCACGCCCTTTCATTCTATGTTCGTTGTAAATTTGTGTTAAATTACGAAAGCACTAAGGTGGAGGAGCATGCTTACCGGCCTCGACCTGCTGTGTTGAGGCGATTGCCGCGCTGCGGTGCGCAGGCAAGCGGCGGAGGGGAGGGCGGAGGCTTGGTGGGGCGAGGCCGCGCGGCGCACGCACCTGGGTGCGTTCCTGGGAACCGTGGCTCTCCTGGCGGCGTTAGCGTACGCGCGCATGTTCGCGCTGGACAGCGTGTGCGCTCGCGCCGCCAGCCGCCTGCACGACTCGGCGCTGCGCAGCGCCCTCCGCGCGCCGCTCAGCGTCTACGAGCAGCGGCCGCAGGGCGAGCTGCTGGGGCCCTTCTCCGCCGACGTCGCCGTGCTGGACGGAGGCCTGCCCACGGGAATCGCCTGGTGCATACAGGCGAGTGCTCCTCGCGCGCAGCCGCATGTTGCTTGTCATATGCTCTCTTTCGTATTATTCCACTCTTAGAACCCGCTCAACCGTATTCTCTGACACTAATGTACCTTTCCTACCTCCAAACTCTCTCTCTCTCTCTCTCTCTCTCTCTCTCTCTCTCTCTCTCTCCCTCTCTCTCTCTCTCTCTCTCTCTCTCTCGCTCTCTCTCTCTCTCTCTCTTCTCTCTCTCTTTCTCTCTCTCTTTCTCTCTCTTTCTCTCTCTCTTTCTCTCTCTCTTTCTCTCTCTCTTTCTCTCTCTCTTTCTCTCTCTCTTTCTCTCTCTTTCTCTCTCTCTTTCTCTCTCTCTTTCTCTCTCTCTTTCTCTCTCTCTTTCTCTCTCTCTTTCTCTCTCTCTCTTTCTCTCTCTCTCTTTCTCTCTCTCTCTTTCTCTCTCTCTTTCTCTCTCTCTTTCTCTCTCTCTTTCTCTCTCTCTTTCTCTCTCTCTCTTTCTCTCTCTCTTTCTCTCTCTCTCTTTCTCTCTCTCTTTCTCTCTCTCTTTCTCTCTCTCTCTTTCTCTCTCTCTCTCTTTCTCTCTCTCTTTCTCTCTTTCTCTCTCTCTTTCTCTCTCTTTTCTCTCTTTTTTCTCTTTTCTCTCTTTTTTCTCTTTTCTCTCTTTTTTCTCTTTTCTCTCTTTTTTCTCTTTTCTCTCTTTTTTCTCTTTTCTCTCTTTTTTCTCTTTTCTCTCTTTTTTCTCTTTTTTCTCTTTTCTCTCTTTTCTCTCTTTTCTCTCTTTTTTCTCTTTTTTCTCTTTTCTCTCTTTTTTCTCTTTTTTCTCTTTTTTCTCTTTTCTCTCTTTTTTCTTTTTTTCTCTTCCCTCTTTTTTCTCTTTTCTCTCTTTTTTCTCTTTTCTCTCTTTTCTCTCTTTTTTCTCCTTTTTCTCTTTTCTCTCTTTTTTCTCCTTTTTCTCTTTTCTCTCTTTTTTCTCCTTTTTCTCTTTTCTCTCTTTTTTCTCCTTTTTCTCTTTTCTCTCTTTTTTCTTTTTTCTCTTTTTTCTCTTTTTTCTCTTTTTTCCTTTTTTCTCTATTCTCTCTCTTTTTTCTCTATTCTCTCTCTTTTTTCTTTTTTCTCTCTCTTTTTCTCTATTCTCTCTCTTTTTTCTCTATTCTCTCTCTTTTTCTCTATTCTCTCTCTTTTTTCTCTATTCTCTCTCTTTTTTCTCTATTCTCTCTCTTTTTCTCTATTCTCTCTCTTTTTTCTCTATTCTCTTTCTTTTTTCTCTATTCTCTTTCTTTTTTCTCTATTCTCTCTCTTTTTTCTCTATTCTCTCTCTTTTTTCTCTATTTTCTCTCTTTTTTCTCTATTCTCTCTCTTTTTTCTCTGTTCTCTCTCTTTTTTCTCTATTCTCTCTCTTTTTTCTCTAATCTCTCTCTTTTTTCTCTATTCTCTCTCTTTTTTCTCTATTCTCTCTCTTTTTTCTCTATTCTCTCTCTTTTTTCTCTATTCTCTCTCTTTTTTCTCTATTCTCTCTCTTTTTTCTCGTCTCTCTCTTTTTTTCTCGTCTCTCTCTTTTTTCTCGTCTCTCTCTTTTTTTCTCGTCTCTCTCTTTTTTTCTCGTCTCTCTCTTTTTTTCTCGTCTCTCTCTTTTTTTCTCGTCTCTCTCTTTTCTTCTTGTCTCTCTCTTTTTTTCTCGTCTCTCTCTTTTTTTCTCGTCTCTCTCTTTTTTTCTCGTCTCTCTCTTTTTTTCTCGTCTCTCTGTCACTCTCACTCTCCCGCGGTGGCTTCATCGACTTGGCTGACTTAGCCTTCTTGCGCCCACTCGCTCGTCATCGCAATCGTCCGTATTTCTGCTTGTTTCGTTGCAGTTTTCTCCGTATTTTTCCTCTTTTAAATATGTGGCACTTTTTTTCTCCCTTAGAATCTTCTCTCTCCCAACGACCTCGCACTTAGATCCTTTACTTACTTGTCTTTCTTACTCTCTTTTTTCATTCTTCTTTTTGCTTCCTTATTCTAATTCTTTTTTGCTCTTTTTTTCTTTGCTTTCTTTCCTCTCTTTGTTCTTTCTTTCTCTCTTCTTTTTCCCTTCCTTCTTTACTTCTTTCATTGGTTCTTTCTCTTTTTCTTGGTTCTTACTTCACCTTAAGCATTGCATTCATGTTAGTTCATTATTATCCCTCGAACTTACTACTACTTGCTTTCTCGATAGCCTTTACTGTGTTTGTTGTTTTTCTTCGCCGTCTTTGCACAATTTAAAATTTTATTTTTCAGTGTAAAATTTCGTACTTATCATTTCAAATGCCATTCTCTTGCGCTCGAAATTTCTTCTCTGTTAATAATTTATGATTTTGGACCTGACTTCTACTTTAATTCTAATCCATACAACAGTTGTGTCCTTCGCTTTGACTCGTCTCCCGCGCTCGTTATCGCTGACACGTATCTTCCTCCCTGCTGCTCGTCTGTGCCGCCGTTGAGCCGATGCACATCGATCCGGCAGGAGCTTCCTGCGTTGTGCTGCTGCCAATTGGCCTCGTCCATCGCAGCCCTGGCAGCAGACGCGGAAACAAACGCAGTTATTGATTGACATCATTACGATGGCCATTGTTATCTATTCGATGTCGTTGACCTAATCGTATTAGGGGTAAAATTAATCCACTTTCTACTATTATCGGCAACGCTATTGGAATAATCACTTTATTTCAAGAAGAGATCCAGATTTCTCTTTAGTTGCTGCAACTGAGAATATATTACTTCACAATAAGGTGAAAAAATTAAATTACATTCAAAGATTACTTTAGCAATATTCTCTCTTTCACTAACAATTTCTGAAGTAGAATTCACTTATTACCTGCTACGTTTTGGCTAAATGTTCAAGTTATTTAGTATATTATTGTGAGTAATCTTTGAATTAATTTTAAATAACACCATCATTGTTTAAATTTGTCCTGGCATTAGCATTATCGCTTCCATTAAATCAATATTGTGAGTTAAATATATATTAGCACTTCAAAGTGCGTCGGTGACGTTGGTACCATTGCGGCGAGCTACGCGACTAGCCTACATGAATTTTGATGGTCAATTTCCTAACAGTGTCCAGTTTTTTATCTATTAAGGTCACTTTTCAACTACTAAGATCAAATAGCGACCACTGTAAGTAATATTGGGGGTAACGGTAACGGTATACGGACACACACACACACACACACACACACACACACACACACACACACACACACACACATCCATGTCCCGGGTGGAATTCGAACCCGCAATCCTTCGGGCACGAGTCAGCTATGGCTCCACAGCTCTAGCGACCTCGGTCATGACAGGCCGGCGCTGGCCCGTTTCTATTCCGTGGTGGTAGTAACAAGTCACAGTGACCCGTGTGTATTAATTACTATTGACGTAATGATTTAACTGTGTAAGGTTTTAGTTCAGAATACTCTCTCTGATTCAAACTTGATTTTATGTTGATTTAAGAAGTTTTTTACAACATTGTATTGAATACAAAGAACCACATGGTAATACTAATTTTATTATTTACTGATACGATATTGCTTGTTCGACATTACTGATACGATATTGCTCCTTCGATATACGCTGCATAACTTACGTGTGTATGTATATTATGCATGTATCAAGAGGATTGCCCAGGAAATTATGAAAAGGTTTCAATAACTCCACATATTCTTTTGTGGATGGAATTATGGTAGGGAAATATAAAAATGAATATGTTTAAATAATAAATTTGTTAAATAGAAAACCTTGCTGGAACCGTGGGCGTTAACAAAATCTCTCGCAGGATATTTAGTCGCACTACTTTTAAAGCACCTATATTGCCCTCAATACCTAAATTACTGTTGGAAATTTGACGAGTCTAGTCAATACCTCTTGTTTTCAACTTTGACATTCTATAATAACATATGTGTGTGATGTTCTACTTGTGTCATTATTACTTTATAATGAATCGCGCGCGTGGATGTTCTTGAGAAGTACAAAGATTAAATTCTTCTGTTTAAAATGTGTATATTTATAAACTGCTTTCATATTATATATATATATATATATATATATATATATATATATATATATATATAATTTATTTGTTGTGGTACTCTGTGCCGTAAGTTTCATGAAATCTACTTAATTAATAAATACATTCCAAACTCAGAATATGCACCTCCTGACGTCATACATTTTGAAGGAATAAAAAGTTAAAAAGTCCGTCATCCATATTTCGTTGCCAATCTCCTTTCATATGTTAAATATTTCTCGCTGGTTCGCGTGAAATGGAAATCGATGCGTATGAGTTGCCGTCAGGGAATACGAGCAGGTTGATTTTTCAGCCTGATTATTTCCAGACTTCATTAATTCGTATATGGAAAATATTTCCTTTCGCCAATACTTTCTCACGAACACGAATAATATGACGTGTATTTTGCGAGTATGAACTGTGCGATATACAAAACCGAATTCAATTCATTAATAGTACTACACATGCAGACTTGCATTATCAAATTATGTAATCAATGACGTGAATAGAGGTTTGCTTATCAAGCATGTCACATGCCATGTAATTTCTCATGCATATTTACTCAGAAATTAGAAACGTTTCAACATATTGCAGAGTTTCTCGTAAATACTGTATACGATATATATCGTACATACTGTTTTGATTGCTATAATAGTAAATAAATTAAAAACATATCTACTTGTAATAATATAGAATATGTAATCTATAAAATTTTATCTTTCCCTCTTCAAAATACACTTTTTAAACAGCGTCTAATAAAGGCAATTCTTTCACGGCATGCTACCGTTCTAAAAGTTGCTGTAATAAGTGCTAAATGTGGGGTCGAGTGTTCAGATAAATCTGTGAATGCAAGAAAGAAAAATAAATTCGTCTAATCACTTCAGATACTACTGGTTTAAATGTATCCTAAATGATTTGTATACTTTTATGAAAATGAAATGAAAGTAAGGCAGTATATAAGTAATGTCACTTTTACCTCGTATGTCATACATTATTTTGCTGGTTTGGATTGTGCCATTCGGCCTATATGCCTCATGTCAAAACGTTCCCTATTCATAAAATAAAATAACATTGTTACTACTCCCACTATATATAATATTATTATCTTTTCTCTTTTTCCTCTAATGTTATTAACTTTTTTAATTGTAAGAACAACTAACATTTTATCACAAATGTAATCAATATTTACTACACCGGTATTTGTGAAATTGCAACACCAAGGACACATATTATTACAATGAACGTTTTTCCACAGATTTGCAATATAACAATGTACAAATAATTAGAATTACAGTACTGTACCTGCATTTTGACCTTGAGTATTTAGTACGGTGTTAAGACGCCATGCGCTGCCATCAAAGCATCTAGACGTCGTGGCATGGATTCAAAGAGAGCCTGGATATGCTGCTGGGGAACACACTTCCACGCAGTTTCTATGCGTGACCACGAAACATGGACAGTGGCTGCAGAAGAACCAGAATGAACAAGTTGCCGACCGATCATCTCCCAGACATGTTTGATGGGCGACATGTCAGGCGAATATTGAAGCCAGGGAAGAACTGGTACCCGTCGTTCTTCGCAGAAAGCTGGCACATTCCTCGCCACATCTGATCGGGCATTGTCCTAATGAATTATGGCATGAAGCGAGATCGCACATTGTAGTCAATGGCGTCCCAAACCATCACACTTGGCATTTGTCCGCTATGGCGCGGAACAATGCAGACTGGGAAATTGGCCCGGAAGCGTCGAACACGTGCGCAGCCATCTCTGTACCACAAATTGAAGCGGGACTCGTCAGAAAAAGCTACAGTTTGCCTCTCAGCTCACCATTAACACGTTCACATGCCCATTGCTGCCTTAGGCGTTGGTGGTTTCTGGTGAAAGGTATCCGACGCAGTGAAATGTGTGCCACCAGTCCAGCCCTCTGCGGACGGCGTCGAACCTTCCACGGAGGCATGACACTCCCGTTGCACTGCTCCGAAGTCGATCCAACGCCGGACCACGCCGTTCTGTCCATATACAGCCATGCGGACAAGATGGCGGTTATCTCGCGCTGTGATCACATTGTTTACTGCCGCCCGTCGCTGTGTACGATCCTCCTCTCTGCACTGGTTCCACAGACACGCATCACTGTCGTACCAACGTGCCCCGTTCGAGCCCGCAGTGTCACGGTACGAGCAACGTGCTTCTTGGAGGCCATCATTCTGCCCCGTTCAACTCACTCAGATGCTGATATTGCGTCCTTTAGCGTCGACGATGCATACCGGCACTTTCCTGCACGTTTCCAAATCGTTTGACGGTTCGACATCGACAGAGGGTGACGTATCACTGACCTGACCTTTCACACAAAGGAAAGCACTGCTAGGCCAACGTCCACGACATCTCCCCGCAAATTTGATCACTTCTTGTAGATACTGTTCTACACATCCACTGATTTTTAAGTGACTCCCAGCATTCCTTCTGAGTGGTGCAATTTTCACAAACACTAGTGTACTTACGAATGTTTACTAAATTATCACATAGTACCTTTTAAATTGTATGTGTTAAGGATAGAGTATCCATGTTTTCGGCATTAAATATATAAATTCACGCGGTCGTAGTGACCACGTTTTATCAAAAATATCAGATTCGAGCATATTATGTAGACTAGAGAATAGTTAGAGAACATTTTCAATAAGTAAATAAATAAAAAAAGCCTAAACGAATCCCTTTCGGGCAAAAGCCTCCTGTATCAAAACGGGTTAGCTCGTGACACATCAGATGAGTTACTTCTGATAATTATGGGCCCCGGCTTCAAGGTAGAACACTTGACATCATTTAGGATACAAACTTTACACATTATTTTGTCACCGTAAAGTTCTCATGTTTCTTCTATTTGTCCTCGCCGTTACACTTTTACACTTGCCAGTACTTAATAACTCACTGTTTTGCCTCTACCGAGTTCTTATTTTTTTTATTCTATTAGTCCTCCCACTCACATTTAATTTTTATAAGTCCGCTTGCCTTGCCTTGTTATCCATGATTTTTTGTTTTCACTTTATACTTTCTGCTCTTCTTTTCCAAACACCACTTTTCCTGTGCCGCTAGTACTTATTGCTTTCCTGCTATTCTTTGCAGTTTGCTTCAACATCTCATCTTCTGTCTTCCTGTGATTCTTTTTCCAGCTCTCGGGTCCCACGTTGTTGCTGCAGATGCCTACTTTCCCGGGTTTATTCTGGCAACATGACCACCCCACTTCCATTTCAATTTCTTGACCGTTTCTTTTGCATCTACTTGGATAATTTTTATGATTTCATCATTCTTTATTTTGTCTTGGATAGAGACGTGGCGTATTTTCCTACATTCGTTTTTGAGTCACCGGTAGTTTTGCCATACGTTTCTGTGCAGCAGCCCATGTTTGTGCTCCATACAGAATTACTGGGAGCGCAAACCTGTCCATTATTTCTTTCTTCCTCTCCATTTTTTGCCTTTTGTCCAGAAGTAAGAATTTCGTCCACGCTAGCGTTATTCTTCTGTTAATTTCCTCGTCTGCTCTATTATTAGAAGAGACCATCTGCCCCAAGTAGATGTATTCTGGGACATATGCTATTTCATTTGTGTGTATTGTAACTCCAGTTTCCGTATGGTTTGTCATTTTTTTCTGTGTTCATAGTCAGCCCTGTCACAGCACTTTGGTCACACAACTGCGTCATCATTTCTTGTAGTTCTCTCGCCGATTTCGCAATTAATACAATATCTTCTGAAAATCTCAGGTGCGACAGCTTCCTTTCATTTACGTTGATGCCAAATTTCCCTTTCCAGTTTAAATTCCTAAAATGTCCTCTAAAAGTTCTGAAAACAAGTTTGGTGAGTTGGGATCTTCCTGTTTTACTCCCTTAGTAAGTCTAAATTTCTCTTCTGTTGTTTCCACCCTGACTTTGCCCCAACTGTTTGTGTATAGTTTTATCAGTACTCTAAGGTATTTACTCTGAATCTCTTGGAGCTGTAGTGCTTGAATTACATACTGTTGTTAAACGGAATCAAAAGCCTAATTATAGTCTATAAATACGATGTACAGTTTAAAGTTGAATTTCCCATATTTATCTATTATTTGGTTCACTGTGGTTCAAGTGATCTATTGTTTGGTATCCCGATCTGAATCCAGCTTGTTCTGTTGGTTAGTTTTCATCTAGTGTTTTCGTAATATGTCATGTTAGAATGTTGGAAAACAATTTATACATGTTAGGTATTCAACTAATGGGTCTGTAATTTTTCAAATCATCTCTGGGACCTTTTTTGTGAATAAGTATAATTACACATGTTATCCATTGCGTGGGTGTTTCTTCCTCTTCTAAAATCTTATTGAATATTTCTGTATGTGGTTTTAGTGGCTCGCTTTCTCCTAGTTTTAACATATCGTTATAAATTCCGTCTTCCCGTGAGGTTTTCTTGTTCTTCAAGTCTCCAATAGCTGTTCGCATCTCGCTTGCAAGGATGTATGGAACTGATTCTTTCCTTTTGGTTTTCTGAAATATTTCGTTTATCGTTGTCTCTCTATGTGTTTCTTTACTAGAGTATTGCTCCTGGTAAAATGTAGTTGCTGCTTTGAGTATATCACTCCTTCTGGCTTTTCTTTTGTCATTTTTGTTTTTTATTCCTAGTATCCACTTCCTTCATTCTCCTAGCTCTTTTCGTATCTTTTTTATGGTGAGGTATTATGGTTATTTATAGATGATAGTGTAATTTCTTTGATTATTTTACTTTTGCGGTTTCTCAAGTATTTTTTGATGGCACGTTTGGTTTCTTTGTTCAGTTTCGCAAATTCATTTCCTCCTTCAGACTGTTTTTAACAGCCGTGCTTTTTTCTCTCTTGTCCAGGAGCTTTTGAATATTTTCACTGAGTTTACTCGTCTTCCTACTTTTCCTGGCCTTGGGTATATCTTTTCTATAGCTTTCCTTCCTGCTTCTATAATGCATTTCTCTAATGTCGAATACTCCTCTTGAAGGTTTGTTATCCATTCTGTGAATTTACTTCTTAGCATTTTTATGTATTAGCGTTTTGAAAATCTTTTTTTCTATAATCTTATTTTTACTGTCACCATTATGTGATCTGAATCAAAATGTATCTCATCGACTACTTGCAGGGTCGTTATCTCATCTCTTCTATTCGTTAATATAAAATCAATTTCCTTTTTTTAATTTGTTAATTAATTTTTCAATTAATAATATGATCTAATTCGGTTAAGCAAAAAATTGAAATATTGAATTGCAGGGTAATAGATTGTAGTATTGAAGATGTTGTGTTTTATAAAGGTTCATAACTTCTCCACATTTTACGCTGTTTTCGTTCTATTATCTGTGACAGTTCTCTTGTGGCGAATGATATGATTGTCAGCTGAATGATGTTTATTATATGCTCATTATGATAGTTACATTGTTTTCCGCGGTAGTGGTTGTTGAAGTGTTATTTGTGATTGTTGTAGGTGAGTGATTGTTGTTGAGGGAGGTTGGTTATGGATGTGAGAGGGTGATTTTGTGGTACTGTTGTTTGATGGACATTATTTACATGAATTTTCAATGTTATTTGTCTAAAAAAATGAAATATAATACTCATGGCAACGAATTGATATTGATTATATGTCAAAAATGAAATTGTATGTTGTATGTGTAAATGTTAATCCAAGAATACTGTAATATATAAGAAATAAATTATAAGATGTCTTTTAATCATACTGATGTGAATTAATATCTACTGAGAAAGGATTATATATATATATATATATATATATATATATATATATATATTTGTGTGTGTGTGTGTGTGTGTTATAAAAAAGCAGGTTTTTGCTATGGGAGGAGGTTTGTGGGTTGTGGGAGGGTAGTTGTGATTGTCAGAGGGTGGTTGTTGTGGTTGGAAGCTATTTGTGGTTGTCATTTCCGTAAAGTTGTTGTGGTTGTAGGAAGTTTGTTGATGACGCAGTTGCTTGTAATTGGAAGTGATGCTTGTGCAAGTGAGCGAGGAGTTTTGTTGAGTTTAAATGATAGTGGTGACTACAGTCTTAGATTACGCCCCGGTTTGTGTCTATCGGCACAAGTGCACAGGGGGTAGCATAGAGGTGTGCCAACCCGGGCAGGCGAGCCCACGTGGACGGAAGCGAAGGCGGCGATCCAGGCGTGGAGGCGGCGTGGAGGCGGGCGGTGAGGGCAGGCGACAGTGGCGGTCGCTGCGGCGCCCCCACATCCACAGCAGGGCGCCGCCGCCCGCAGACCGCAGGGGACCGATAAACTGGCGCGACCACCGACCACCTCCGACCACACGGCGCGCCGCCGTTTGAGGCTCGGGTTTTCGCTTGCTTTGGTTCCCCGCGACTCGCCACTCCACATTCGAGGTTTCGTAATCGCTGCTGTTGCAAAGTGGGAAAATGCTTCCCTAACCGTCTCAAAATTTTCAGTGTACAAGTTCGGAGTAAATTATTATATACAGAGGTTGCGCGAGATACTTGTGCAGTTGACAGACGTTAAGTCTGAACAATCGCTTCCATTTTTATTGTTTTTTTGAGAGTACCAATAACTTGTGCGAACTCCATAGCGCGCTTCCTTGCTTTGAAAATTGTGATTGTATATATGCGCTCAAAATATTGACCAAACATTAAGCAAATATCATGTTTTTCAGTGTCAGTACGATGTTCCCATTTGTACACTGGGAAATTAAAGTAGAACAAACATATTTGATGTGTCATCAATAGTGGAATAGTAATATTCTTTTTGTCATCAGTATATTTCTTAGTAGAAGAATGTACTACGAATTGGAACGTACGTACTACGTTTGGAATGGAATAACGTAACACGTTTTGGAACGAGAATAATAAACAGAACAAGTGGATTACAGCAGCAAAAATGCTGCTGACAGCAAAAATGTTTTTTCCAAAAATTCGGATACATGCTGATGAAGAACAACAAATATAATACACTCGTAAATCTCTGCAATAACCTAAAACTAAATAGTATTTACGTATATAGATATAGCATAACTATTTTTATAGATCTATGAAATATAACAACTTTTTGATTCCATATAACTAATCTTAACTCCAATTGTATTTGCACATTTTAGCCACAACCGAAATTGATACGTTATTTTTAGCTATTTTCAGTTTCATGGATATCTAACAAAATCATAAATACCTCTAGCATGGTCAGAACTGCTTAGTTGTTTTGTCAATTTCTCTGCGCATTGGAAATTAACAATAGAAGATGCCATGATATTTGTAATTGAAGATACGGTATAGATAAGTTTCTAGATTAAGAAGAGGATTTGAATGTAAATAAGATATGAATGAGGTTTTATGAGCCTTTAAAGAGATATATTTCCATTTTAGTTCAACAGAAATAATAGTGATTATTTTATTGTTAATATTATTATTTATAATATTTTAATAATTACTTTAATAAATATATAATATTTTAATAAATATTTTAGTAAATATTTTAATATTTTAATAAATATTTTAGTAAATATTTTAATAAATATATTCTATATTGTAATACATATTGTTATAATAAAGTGTTTAACATATTATTATTTGTATCTAATCGATTAATAATATTTTTCAACGTGCTTAAACAAGTAAAAATACATAACTAAAAAAATGATATTAATGGTAAGCCTGCAAAATGATTGTGGGAATAATGAACAAAATTCTAGTTTCTAATTCAAAATAGACGCGGAATGAATCAACAAACATCCGCTTGACTACGTAATGAGCCGAAAGACCTGCCTGATCTATTTAAACAGGCTCTTTGCAGTTCTAGTTTCGTAGCATTAGGCTGCAAGGAGAAGTTTGTTCGAGCAAACTGCAACGACAGGTGTAATTCGATTTCCCTTGTAACTAGTAGCACATTTGCAACCACGGCATGCGGGTCAGAAAAGGAGCAATCAACTTGTATCAAACCTCTTGAAATTGAATACTGAGACCGGCTAAGTTTAGCCCAGAGCCAGAATTGCCCATGACACTGCTGCGACTCTAACCGAGAGGTCCTAAGGTTTGTGTCACGACGGTGACAAATTTTCGACAGAAGCAACGGATCTAGCTCGAATTCAGCCGCTGACTGGGGTAGAATTTTAGCGGCCGGCTTCTCAGATCTGAAGTTTCCGTGGTTTCTCCTATCAACACTAAGCGAATGCCGGAGCCGTACTCTTAACAGATGGGCCACGGACAACACGCCATTTTTCTTCTCTCTTCCTTGTCATATTCAATTCAATTCAATTCAGTTTTAATAGTTATTTGTTTACAGGATTATCATACCACAAATTGCCGAGTATATTCTCGGCGCAAAGAACTTCTTATAAAATGCTTACAAATAACTTCTGATAGAACAGATAGCATAAGATACAATATAAATAACGCAACAAATGCAAATAATACAGTAATATAATTACAAAATAATACAATAACATAAAATACAAAATAAATGAGACAACAGAACACACATATAAACAAAACAAGGTGTACCAATAGAGGCTTCACGAGTTACAGATATAATAAAGTCATTCATTAGTGCTTGTGAAATTTAGCTTGAAATATTAATTTATAATGGATGCCCGTAATTTCAAAATTGTTGAAATAAAGTAATACAGAGTTTCATAACTTTTAGTTTAGATTAGCCAAACAATTGGGAAATGATAATGAATCATTGTGATAAGATCCCTTAGGCTCTTTATAGATTGGGCACTCATACAATATGATTACAATTTTTTCAGTATTCACATTACATATCAAGCAGATTGAATTTGAAGGTGTTTTGTACCACTCCCTTGTCATATCCCCAACCTTTATTAAACACAATTACACTTGCACGCACTACACTACTGTTCATGCCGGCAGTTCAGTGGGAGGCTTAGCGCTTGCCCTAGATGGGGCGGTGCCCCGACGAGCAAAGATTTCTGGACAGGAAATCTCCCGCAAGCCGATCGACACCGGATCTAATCTCGCTGCATAGGAGGAACACCGCGCAAAAACATTCACTGAACTATTGAGACTAATGTCTGTAGCAGTTGATGTGCCTAGGAACATCGATCAGTCAATCAATTGAATATTGAGAAAAGAAATACGTACTTCATTTCAAACTTGTCAGAATTACATTGAAAACAAAAACAAAGATGAAAACATCTAATGTATTTGATGTAATAGAAATAACAATCTGATTGTTTTCATCCATTGCAAGGGTTTTGTATCAGCTAATATTTTTCACAATTTCTTTCTCTAAAAGTAAATCGTGTAGTTTCAGAATCAAGTTCTAATCCTAAATATTGGTCAGAATTTTTTTGTAGAGTTTAACAAATGGTGTTATTATTAAGCATGAGTGGTATTGTCGTAGCAATTATTCTTAATGAGAAACTTTTTTTTCTATTATTTTCGATTTTCTATTTATTTGAGAAAGGAATATGTGGGGATTAAATGTTGTTCTATAGGCAGCAAAATGTAACCTGCACAAGAGGTAGCATCGTTTGCACATAAGGGGTCCAATGTTGATATTATTGGTGGCGACAGATTTGTAACAACAAGCTTGACGTGCTTGTTGTAGCATAGGGAATGTTAACATCTGGCTGTACGGAGGTAGGACACGGGCAGTGTATGTTATGTATTGTGCAGTTTTTTAACCCTAGCTTTACTGAGAGAGATGTTTTATATGTTTAAAATTGTATAATCTGAAGATAATATTGTTAAAGATGTGCTTGTCGATACAAATATAATGCACATTATTACATTGTGTGTTGCGATTTGAGTTCTTACACATTCTCTCGCTCGAGGTAAAATTTCGGGACTATTCAAAAACTGGACATTCAGAATAAATTTAGGAAATTTTTAAGTTTTAACATAATACACTTCCTTTCAATTACTACGTTATGAGGATTCATCAGCCATATTTGATACAAAATTGTTGAAAGTTTTGTCATTAAAACCGTTCAGCCGATTTTCTCTAAAATTGATGTTCATCAATGAATCTGGTTGATGTCACGGTCCCTTGAATTTGAAACCGATATTTTAATTTTGAGGGTGCTTAACATGAAACTGAGGCATTTTCCAAATTTTCAGAAAATATCTCCATCGCTTTTGAAAATTTTTTATTGGTGAATAGCGTTATGAAAGTTTACGAGAGTGGTGCACGTCTCCAGTTCGTTAAATACTCAGATTTTCTAAAATTGCAAAAGTTCAAAATTTTTTCGAAGTCTTCTTACGACTAAAATATTAAAGACTTTTTCCTTAATGAAATTTGTTCCGTAAAGATATATTTGAAGAAGGTTATGTACAACTTTTCCAAAATTAGAGTACTTTTTTTGCGTAATTTTACGTGAATATATGGGCGAAAAAGTACGTGGTGTCTTAACAGGGTCCTGTAATAAGAGTTTTTCTGACAACGATTCGCCGTTTTTCGCGCAGCATTTCATAACTTTCTCTCTAATCCATGTCGAGAAAGTAAAAATATTGATGGTTGTAAACTGTTATTTTTTTTCATTCACAGAGGCAGAAAATCAACGGGTTTCTATTTAAATGAATGCACACGTGTATTATTAGTCATACAAATGCATTATTTTTTGAAAATCATCAAAACTTCAATAAAATGAAACTTACACACTTTTTTATCTTTTTATTGCAACCTCGACATTTCAAGTTTGGTGTGAACGAAAATACAAATTCCTACTTATAAAATATTATGCATGCAAGTAAGAAAGTAAGAATGACTTGTAAGCTAACAGTTACCACTAACTTTAAAACTAACTTAGGATTAATACAGATGTATAGAGAACTTTTACGCAAATCCTTAATTAAAATTTAATCCTTATCAAATAAAGTATATTTTAATCGTTATTTCGAAATGTATATTTGCTTTTAATACTTGTTGGTTGTGAAGGTTTGTTACCTAATTTGAACACAAGTTCAGCAAATATGACATATTTCTCAAAAACGTTCTGAACAGAAAATAAATATGATAAATAATAGATTATAGATCTTTATTGTTAGGATTATTATTAGATACATGATTTATATTAGATACATTATGATTAGATGCCGGAACCCTATCTTTTCGAAGGGCGTTATTATCGTGCACTTAGCAGCCAGACTGGCCACCGGCGAAATACTGGAACGTATGCGACGACGCATGGAGAGGCTGTTATGTTTCGCTCAGGCTGAAAGACGGGTACTTTTTGTTAGGTTCTGAAACATCTGAGCAACTCCGCACTGCTGTGGGCAATGTGTTCTTCTACCAGCCAGAAAAGCCGAGCGCCAGCTGCTACAGCCTCGGATTGGTTGACTGATGTTTCAGGGCACATCAATTGCTGTGGTTATTAGTCCGAATAGCCCCATTATAGTTAAACGTGGCGATGTTCCTCGGTGCTAATTGGCGAGATCCTCGGTGACCTACACTTCGGCAAGCGGGCAATTTCCTCTTCATCGGCTCGGACGGGGAGGTCCTAGGTTCGAGTTCCGACAACGGCAGGATTTTCGATACTAGCTAGATCGAATTCAGTCGGTGTCTGGAGGAGAATTCTAGCGGCCGGCTGCTCTGATCGGTACTTTTCCGGTGTTTCTCTGATCAACAGGTGAATGCCAGAGCAGTACCCTAAGAAACGGGCCACGACCTTTCATTTCTCTTCCTTGTCCTATCCTCACCCCGTACACACACACACACACACACACACACACACACACACACACACACACACACACACACACTCACTCACATGCGCTACACTACCACTCATGCTGGGAGACAGTTCGGCGGCTTAGAGCTTGTCCCGGTGGGGATGGTGCCCCTTGTTGAGGAAACCTCGATAGTCGACGGTAGGTCGGCACCGGATTCAACAATCCAGCGGGGAAGATCATCGCAACCTCCCGATGGAAAACATGCACTACACTTACGGTATTATTGACCTCGGTAGTTCATGCGCCCGGAATCACTATCTAACTTCTGTCGGTCCCAGTGCAGCACCGAAACAGATGCGGTAGGATCGAAGCTCCTGACTGGTCTCGGAACATGTGTGGTAGTGCATGCAATTAGAAATATTTGAAAAGGGAGAGGGTAGGAGAAACATGAAGAAGGAAGGATCTCCCGCGGTTGTGTTCCATTTGTTAGGGTAATGATCCGACATTCACCTGGTATTGAACGTAGGAACTACGAAAAACTACCGATCAGAGCGTTTGCTAGATCTACCCTGACAACGGCTGATTTCCAACTCAGTATTTAGCGAGTGTTAAAACTCCGCTACCGTCAGTACTGGAACTCTAAATCCTCCCGGTCAGTGTCGCTGTAGAGTCCGCAACAATAATCTAAACTCGGTTTAAAGTCTTCGAAATATCGTCTCACTGTGCGGAATTGTCACGCGGTTTTAGTTCGTTCCCATTTCCTCACTAAGAATAACATGTAAGAATTAGTACAAATCATATTGAAGAGCATGTGAAAGTATTAATATAAATTCTTTGACCTTGAAATCCCGGCGCTCCTGCGAACACGGACACTTCCCATCAATTCGCTCTTATTTCCCTTCCAAATACAGAAAGGGATGTACGCACGCAAGCTAAAAAGAGCGCGAGACGGAACCAGTGGCTCCGTATAAAAATATATTTGCAGATTTCTTGTATCAGACAACCGAAATTTATATAATTTTTATATTTTCACTTTCCCGCTTACGCAATAAAGAGAAAATTATGTAAATCTGCGCGTAAAATAACAAATGTTTGACAGAAAAACGTTTATTACAATGTCCTAATAAGTAAAAGTTGATAAATCTAGTTGCTAAATTTAGAAAAACAATCGTCTTACACATGGTGTAGGCAACAGCCGTCTTTTTCAAAAATTGCAAAAATTGCAAAAATTCAAAATTTGTTCGGCATCTTCCTACAACTACAATTATGATAATAGAGTTTTCTCCGTTAATGAAATCTGTTCCGTAAAGGTATATATTGAAAAAGGTCATGTAGAATTTTTCGAAAATATGAGTTCTTTTCCTGTAATTTTGCGTAAAGTGCGGGAGAGAACGTGTATCTTTTGTATCGTATGTTATTGAATTTTTTTGTTATTTTGTTACTGTACTTATTTGTACATGTATTAGTTGTATTGTATCTTATGCTAAATACCTGTTCCATCAGAAGTTATTTGTAAGTTGTGAATAAAAAGTAATTTGCGCCGTGAATATACTCTGCAATTTGTAATGGGTTAATCCTGTAGGAAAATTAGTATAAAATTGAATTGAATTGAAAAGTATATATTACTATTTCATGTTAATTTCCTTTTCAAACTTTGCCATGCGTAAATACTTTTGATAAGGGGCAGGAATTATTTTGATGGTCAAATATTTTCTTGTTTTGACTTGCTTAATTAAATCATTTTATTATATTCGTTCCTTAATGCAATAATGCGGAATAAATTAACAAGTGTCTTAAGTTACCAATTATTGCTCACGGGCGAAGAGCTCTTTTAAAATAATATCTGTCTGTTAAGCCTTCTAACCTTTGCAAAGAAAGTAGTGGAATTGTTGGACTCTTAAATAAATACGATTATAAAATCTATATACTTTCAATTCAAAATTTCTAATTTTACTCTCCATTAATTTGACACCTTATGATATAATTTTACTCAACCAACGTCTCCGAAAGGAATTAATGAGCTAGGTGTACAGTGATGTACCGCTACTCCATAGAAATTTATACAAGCCTTACATTTATATAAGGAGTCAGTTGCTCCGGACGCACTGACCACAAACTAGTTAAGTGGGTGCACGTGGCCCTGGCATATCTGCTAAACGGCAGTAATGTTTCGATGTTATTTCTGCATTGTCAGACTCTCCAGGTTATTTGATAAAGATGTTGCCTGTGCACAAACCGTTGACGGAGCCGAATTGGTATTATTATTATTATTATTATTATTATTATTATTATTATTATTATTATTATTATTATTCGGAGGCGGGGTTGTAGTCCCGACGGTGGCCGCTTTTTGGGCACATAGTACACAACTAGTTCGAATTCAGCAAATGTCTGGAGGAGATTTCTAGCGACCAGCTGCTCTCATTGTTAGTTTTCGTGGTTTCGCAGGACAACACCAGCCGAACGCCTGAGCAATACCCTAGCAAAAGGGCCACGGACCGCACGTTATCTTTTCTTCCTTCCCGTTGCACTACCTTACTTACACTCACAGTTACATGCGCTACAGTTCCATATATTATTGGGAGACCAGATGGGAGCTTACAACTTGTTCCGTCGAGAACGGTGCCCCGTAGGTGCGAGATAGCCAGGAGGTGAAAATCCCGAATCGTTCAGAATTGATGAATAACCCGTCATCAAGTAGGGGAATATCACTGTCATCTTCCTTGATAGAAAGATTCACTACACTTGGAGAATCAATGACTTTACTAGTTAATGCGATCGGAAATACTAATCAATCAATCATGCAATCAAAATAATAAATTATCATTGTCTATATCTGAATTTAGTAATCACAATGATGTTATTTATCTTAAGAATGTGTAGTTTCCTTTAGTATTATAAATGGACTTCTGAAATTGAAATACTTTCATGGAAATCGATCTGATGTTCTTCCAACAAAAGCCTCATGCATTTCTATTTAGATATTTTTCGATTTTATCTCTGCCACATTTTAAAAGCACAAAATAACAGATTCATTGCTTTATCAACCTAGTGATTAAATTAGATTATTGAAGGAACAATGCTTTTTATTACCTTTTTTTGCATGTAAAAAGCCAAACTGAAGTATTTTGGTCATATATTTTTGTAGTCTAAATTAATTTATCATCCTCTATTTAGTTTATTCAATTATTTACTTTACCAAAAATGTTCTTGATTTATTTAACAAAATTGTCCTGTAGAAATGAAGTGATGTAGATAATAATTTTGCTTCATATGATTTTTTGCAAAATACGTTACATTTGTGAAAGACATGTGAATATACAGGAAGGTACTCCTCCAACTACACATCAAAATTAATTATTCATTGCTTTTTATTTTTGTTATTTGTTTTCACTCTGGATCACATCGAATGCGCCTACAGGCGCGTATGCAATGACTGATCTCTGATACATAAAAATGGCAAATATTCCGCATCAACACAAACACTGCTGCAAAATTAATCACATGATTCCTGTTGCTGTAGGCAAACCACACGGGGTCGCCTGCTTTGACTGGATCCGTCTGTTATTCTGTTTTATTTCATTTCAATATAAACCAAAGCTTAACCTTTACAACGATTAAAATATCACCCAGAATTCATGACTACGACAACAGTGAGAACTTTCTCTAATTAATTGTATCAGTTATACCAATCTTGTAGCTTTTCAGAACCATATCCTCGGAACTTATTTGTACGTTTGTTTTTCTGAGAAGTAAGCCGCATGAGAGAACTGATTACCCAAAATTTCTTGCTCCGCTGGTCAAAGCATTAGCATTTAAAGCAGCATTATAAACAAAGTATTTCTTGTCTTAAATGCTTCAAATTAAAGTATGTGAGCGTCTCCATTTCTTCATTTGAATCAGCAGGGATGTTGTGCACAAACATAAGGCACAAAATGGAAACGAATTACGTCTCTGGTTGTCAATAAATGGAATACGTTCTTGCTTCACGCAAAAAAGCTCTTCTTAGAAATGCTGGCTTATGCTACATCTTTGTATATTTCACACATACTCTTGGTAGTTTTGTTATAGCATTCAAATACAAAATTACTAGAGATGAGACCATGATATTTAATAATAAATAACTCTTGCGCTAATTTATTTTTGTTAATAATTACTCATATCAATCTGCTTAATATTTCTGAATATTAATAAAATATTGAACGCATTTTGTCGAACCATTTCCTTGAAAAATAAAATCGACGGAAAATAAAACACACTTCAACTCATTAAACTGTACATGTAGTATTTTGAACAGTTATTCTTCAGAGCCGAACGCATGAAAGCCCAAGTGCTAAGAATATACTTTGGAAACACTTCTGAATGTTTCGTGTATTGTTACATCCTGAAATAAAAATATATTTCTCTCGCAGATTATCTTTACTCGCTTATATCTAGGGATAGTGGATTTTTGATGTGTATTTCTGATGTCAGTATACGTTGTCTTATACTTTTGGGTTTCAACGACGTCTTCTATTTTCAGTTGCGTTTATTCAAAACTTCTCTCAAAACTCATTCATTTTGAAGACTGCAAGTAAGAAGATTGCAAATATCAATAATCTTGGGTATCGATCTCTGAGTGAGAACACTTTCTTCATGGAAAAGTTTATTTAGACAATGTTTCAATTAACTATTGAACTTCCGTCGACAGATGTTAGGTAGGGTCCATGTACATTATCGTTTTAGATAATTGAGGGGAAACGCGAGTAAGTATCAGAAATAATTGTGAGTAAAGAATCAATTTTATATGTCAAAAAGTGTTACTGTTGCTTCAAATGCAATTCTTTTTGATGTAGTTACACTCATGCTATGTGGAGATTAATTTGATTAATACACTTCAGCTATCTTTAAAACTAGCTGCACATAAATATATTATTATTAATTTATTTATTAAAACATACAACTCGTGATTACAATGGACCATGACACTGTAAATTGCAATAATTGGCCAATATGCGAACACAGCCAAAATTCTTGAAGTAATTCGAAGACCAAGCATTGGTCGACTACCAGCGCTCCTGCGGCAACAATGTGAAACTACGAGTACGTCCGTTTCCTGACACCCGGAGGATCGGCAAACACCCGCCCCGTTTAGGCATACTAAGAGGCTAAGGGGCTGTGAACACTGTTCTTATCTTTTGCATGGCAAGTATGATGTATTGCGGGTTGAATGTATGCGTGCAGATTCGCTCTTACTAAAACTTTCTTTTAGCATTTAGGTTTTACACTTGTTTGATGCATTGGGTGAAGGAGGCAACTGTCTACACGTACGTAGGGTATTTTTGTGGTTTTGCGTAGATGGCGTTGAATAAATTATACCAGATTAACCGGCGTTTTTCCTTGGAGTACTATACTCATAGGAGGACGTAAAATAAGAGATTTAAATTTTAAAATGTATTTACATGTATTTCTTTTCTGTTACTTTGCGAAAAACGTTTGTGATCCTCTGTAAAAACAACAACAAAACAACCGACCGATCTATAACACGTTCGAGTATAAGTGATTATTTGTGTGTGGTAACATGTTCTTGTGAAGCTTTCTGATGTACATGTAGGGTTTTCTTAATCTATTAGATGAAAACCGTACATACAAGCTTAGTTCTCAGGGTAGGAATGCTTTCTTCTTTACAATCAGTTATATCAATGGTGGATTTTGATGGTGTGACAGAGATCCTTATCTTATTCGTAATCGGAGGCACAGAATATCCAGATTTACGGAACACTTGTTTAAATTTACGATTGTACTAGAGTATTCATGACAAGAAACAACTCATTTTAACTTATTTCAGTATCAATTAATTTTCTACACGTTGAAGAAAATGAAAGAGTTTTATTTAATGAAGTAGAAGATTTCATCACATACTAAAAATGAAACCAGATTCTTTCCGAGTACAGTTTGTTACCGCAAAACGATAATATAAAAATAGCAAATCACTTTCGCCTATTTGTTTCCTTTACATCTTCCTCCTCGGGGTCCCGGAAATTTCCACAGTACTAGAATCTCCTTATTTCTGCCTTTGTGGAAGCATCATTAGAGCCGCAGAATATAACCCCCCAAACAAAAATCCTCTGCTCCGCTCCGGAGCGCCTTGCGGTGGCTGTGGGTTGGCAACGCAGCGGGGATTCCCGCCCACCGCCCACTCCGCCCACTGCCCGCCCGCGAACCTCCCGCGGCGTACCGCCCGCGCGGTGCCACCGCAAAGCGGGAATCTCATTAAAGCTCGCGCAATTCGGGCGAAGCACGACATTTCAAATGTCACGGCGCACTAGCGCCACACGGTGCACGGCGCGTGCGGTAGTACGAGAAAGTAGGGGGAGGAAGAGGGAGAGGAAGAGAGAACAGCGGGGCGGGGGGGGGGATTTCAGCCTGAGCTAATATGTTTATTGTCGATTGGTGTTTGCGTCGACGTTCCATTGTTAATGGCCTCCCGGTTGTATTGTTGTCCCCGGGGCCACAACAGAATGTTAATTATTTGTTTCCTGTGTCCGTGAGGAGCAGAACGCAATGGGTGGTTGCGGACAGCTGCTGAAGCGGTTATCTTTCAGGGAACGTAGCGAACGAAATGCAGGATTGAGTTGATATTTGTTATTTGCTGGGTTGCGGACATGAGGAGGTTGTCCTCAAATCGTGATGAAACCGTCGAATTTGGTGTATAATTCCAGAAATTTACTAGGCATATATTCAGACAATTTTTGACGTTCCCTAACAGGAAAGGTTTGTTTGATGAATATCTTTCTGATTTCAGCGTAATGAATAGCTAGTACAACATTCCCTATAAAATTCGAAGAGAATGTTTCTTTAGGAAGTATTCAGTTAGTTAAAGAGTTTAAAATTCTCTTTCAATTTCAGAAAATATGAATAAGTGAAATAACGTTCCTAGAATATAATTGCGCGAGTTTGTAATGAGAAACTATTCCGTGAAATTGAAACTAATTATTTTCAGAGAAGAGAGATTTAATCAGGAGAATTTTAATCAAAATTAATATTAATTAATTTTATTTTTTACTAATTATTTAGTTTAGAAAAGGAATGAAATAAATAGTACTTTTAGATTTACTAGACCAACAATGATATTTTAATGTGTGTACTTTACATTTATAAATATGTAAATAAAATAGCTTGCAAAGTTCAGGAAGACTTTTAGTAAAAACTAGAAACAGAATACATTTAAAAAGGAAGGAGAAAGGATGGCAGTTTGCGTAATTAATTTTCACTATTACAACAAGTTTTCAATTCCCATTTTAATCAACCTGCCAACTACTACTATCAACACATTTAGGCGATTCACACATTGTTTTCAACAGAAACAGAGGAATTTGTGGATCATTGTTTTTGAGGAAGTCACTAAACTCAATAAATATTCGTGCATTATAAAATCCATTAGAAGAAGAGGTTTACATGTTTTAATTAAATATATTTCAATTTCAACTATATTTTTATTAATTTCGTTGTATTAAAACATGGAAAATGCTAAATCAATTAGGGGAAAACGTTTTTAAAGATAACGAAAAATATCTATTTAAAATATATTTTATTTTAAGGTGGAAAGGATAATTATGAAGTTATTCTCATATTCTGGAACTAGTCTCTTTCGATAAATCTTACCCCCTTGGTCATTAATTTATAATTTCAGAAACATCATTAACTTTCAATTGTACCTTTCATTAAGCGAAGACATGGTAACATTATCTGACCTCTATATTTCCCTGTTTACATCACTTCTTTTATGTCTTCTCCCTCTGACTCTCTCCTCAGTATAACTCTCACTCTCTCTTCTATCTCTCACACCACCACTCCCAATCTTATTCTCTCACTCATTCCACTTAAACTCATTCCACTCATTCAACTCATTCCACTCATCTTATTCTCTCACTCATTCTACTAACATTATACTCATTAAATTAATTTCACTAATCTTATTCTCTCAATCATTCCTTTTTCACTCATTCCATTCATTAAACTCATTCCATGCATCTTATTCTCTCAATCATTCCATTTTCACTCATTCCATTCATTAAACTCATTCCATACACCTTATTCTCTCATTCATTCCACTTCCACACATTCTACTCATCTTATTCTCTCACTCATCCCATCTCTACTCATTCCACTCATTCAACTCATTCCACGCATCTTATCCTCTCATTTATTCCACTTCAACTCGTTTAACTCATTCCACTCATCTTATTCTCTCATTCATTCGCACTCACTGCTCCATACAACCGACTCATCCATCGTCACAAAGCATATCCAACATTTCCCTTGCAGGACATTCACCTCGCTTCATCCTGCAATTATTTCGAAGTTCACGTAGAGCAGTGGGGCACGGGGGCCGCAGCCCTGGAGGCGGAAGCCCTGAAATCGAACGCGGGACGACCCGGAAGCGGCGCGTGGCTCGTTAAATCACTGCTCCCAATATTCGGGCTACGTTTATTACGAATTGCAGGATCCGCTAGCACCCGGTTGGAAATGACTTTCCTGTAGAATATTGTTGCCAACGCCCGCCGCGCAATGTTGATTACGCACATGAAGGTACACGCAGCGAAGTTTGTGTTGCTCCTGGAACAGAGTTGCCCCAATGGGGATTTTACATGCCTTTGTCCCATAGCACGAATTAAAAGTTAGATGTTGTTTTGAATCTTTAATTTCGAAAATTATATTTTGAATAAGAAATATGGTTTTAAAATTGGAAAAACATACAGCATAAATTCAAAATATAAAGGAACAGGTAGTAATGTTATTTTATATAATATAATTTTTGGAGCAAAGGATCAAGGCACTTTGATTATAGCATTATTATCACAGTTTTCAATGTATAATGATTTTGTTAATAAATTTGTTAGCATATTATAATTTTATTGAAATGTCCATTTTGGAGTTACAATTTTACATTTGAAAAAACAGCCTTACAAATATCTGATTATTTTGTTATTGAATTTTTGTCTCATCTTCTCTCCTTTAAGCGTTAATATTCATATATTGTAAACATTTTGGAGAGCAATTCAGTTTCTCTCATGAAGGACACATAATGCATACCCATGCACTCTAAGAAGAACACATTTTGTTTTAATTTGTCTAGAAATTCAACTTTATACCATAAAATTAAATTGTGTTATGTTTTGGCTCATATGGAGAAGAAAAAACTGCAAGATTTGACGCGACACAATTCTCCATATATTCCTTGCTAATGATGAGAAGGATTTTGCACCAAAGAGAAACTATGGTACCATTTAGGAAAGGCCATTTAGAAACAGGAAAGACTAGAGAATTTGTTTCTTTCCGTTTAAATCGCCAGGCAAATCAAATTTGATGTGATAGTGATGTGATGATGTGATCAAATCAGATTTGATATTACCGTGTAAGATTACCCGTTATAGTGTCATGAATAAGATATAACCGTCGACATCATTTGAACAGTGGCGTACGCGTCACTGTTAGGAGCTGAAACTTCACAGTGCACAGTAGATATTCATATACGAAATAGCTTTCAGATGACAATTACTCGTCATGAAGGCGAGCACGCGAACATCGAATGTGCTTCCAGCAGAATTAATATCGAAGGATAATAACAAAACTAGTGTTCGTACTATGCGCGAACTAAGGCGATGGCTAAGGCGATGGCTAAGGCGATGGCTAAGGCGATGGCTAAGGCGATGGCTAAGGCGATGGCTAAGGCGATGGCTAAGGCGATGGCTAAGGCGATGGCTAAGGCGATGGCTAAGGCGATGGCTAAGGCGATGGCTAAGGCGATGGCTAAGGCGATGGCTAAGGCGATGGCGAAGGCGATGGCGAAGGCGATGGCGAAGGCGATGGCGAAGGCGATGGCGAAGGCGATGGCGAAGGCGATGGCGAAGGCGATGGCGAAGGCGGCGATGGCGAAGGCGATGGCGATGGCGATGGCGGCGATGGCGATGGCGAGGCGATGGCGATGGCGAGGCGATGGCGATGGCGATGGCGATGGCGATGGCGATGGCGAAGGCGATGGCGAAGGCGATGGCGAAGGCGATGGCGAAGGCGATGGCGAAGGCGATGGCGAGGCGATGGCGAAGGCGATGGCGAAGGCGATGGCGAAGGCGATGGCGAAGGCGATGGCGAAGGCGATGGCGAAGGCGATGGCGATGGCGAAGGCGATGGCGAAGGCGATGGCGAAGGCGATGGCTAAGGCGATGGCGAAGGCGATGGCGAAGGCGATGGCGATGGCGAAGGCGATGGCGAAGGCGATGGCGAAGGCGATGGCGAAGGCGATGGCGAAGGCGATGGCGAAGGCGATGGCGAAGGCGATGGCGAAGGCGATGGCGAAGGCGATGGCGAAGGCGATGGCGAAGGCGATGGCGAAGGCGATGGCGAAGGCGATGGCGAAGGCGATGGCGAAGGCGATGGCGAAGGCGATGGCGAAGGCGATGGCGAAGGCGATGGCGAAGGCGATGGCGAAGGCGATGGCGAAGGCGATGGCGATGGCGAAGGCGATGGGGAAGGCGATGGCGAAGGCGATGGCGAAGGCGATGGCGAAGGCGATGGCGATGGCGATGGCGAAAGCGATGGCGATGGCGAAGGCGATGGCGATGGCGATGGCGAAGGCGAAGGCGAAGGCGAAGGCGAAGGCGACGGCGAAGGCGATGGCGATGGCGATGGCGATGGCGATGGCGAAGGCGGAGACACGGGGAGTGGGTGTACAAGGAGAGTTGTGGGGCGGGAAGGAAAGTGTAGGTGTGTGCAGGGCCGAAGTAGGTACGGAGTGATTACTTGTATGCAGGTTACCGTGAAGTGTCGAGGATGACTGCCTACGTGAGCGAGGGCGAGTGGTAGGGAGAGTTCTTCGACTGTGGCATGGAGGGAGGGTGAAGCTGGGGGATAAACGAGAGCCAGGCGGAGTTGTGAAGCGTGTGCGTCAGCATGGGGGTGGACGTTGGCTGGCGGAGGCGGGAGTGTGCATGGTTGTGCAGTGAGTGGGATGATAAACGTGGGCGTGGCGATGGCGTGAGCTCAGGCGTGGGCGGGCGTGGGAGGAGACGGGGAGGTTGTTCGTGAACTTGCCGCCAGAGAGCGAATCGCGAGCCGCTGCGTCGATTGGAGCGCGGATCGGTCGCGGACGGACGAGCGGGATACTAAATTAATTTTCAGGGCTCCGACCCGTATTATCTATTCAGGCCATATACATTTTTCATTATCCGTTTGATTACCCCGCGCGCCTTCCCGGCGCTCGCCCGTGGGCAGTGTGTCCTACGCATCGCAGGGACAGCGGCCACGATCTCCGCTCTTTCTCTCTCTCTTACTCTCTCATTCTCTCTCTTACTCTCTCGTTCTCTCTCTTACTCTCTCATTCTCTCTCTTACTCTCTCATTCTCTCTCTTACTCTCTCTCGCTGTCTCGCCCACACAGCACTCACCCCTTCGATCCACAAGTGGTCCAGAACAAATGCTACTAACGTCTAGGACATGTCGGAGGTTTTTTTTAGTGTTTTTTCTTCAAATTAACATATTTTGGGAAATTTTATGTATTGAAGTTGTATACTGATGTGGTACATGCCTCTGATTGTTAGGCAACGCGTCGTACAGTGGCGTTGGGCGGGGTTGTGAAATCTTTTCGCCTGAATGTGGCCTGCAAATCCGTAGCATATTACGAGTTGCTGTAAATGAAAGCATGAAGATCTTTCAATTCTGGAACTGGATTTGTTTCATTCCATTTCCATTGAAATGTTATGTTGAACGAAAAATATTTAACTCTTTCGGTGGCGTTGTTGATGCTTTTGTTACTGAATACAAAGTACTTTTCATTTTCATACTTGTAGTACATCGCGAAGCGTTATATTCCTTTAAAATATAACCTCCTATTAGTATTCTTATTGAAATCCATCTCTGATCTGCAATTATTATGATAAGAAAAGTGCTGCTTTTTATTTCGAGAAGTTCGATAAAACAACGTGATATTTTGCTAGAATATTCTAAAACTGTTGTAGTGGTTAGCGTATTCAAGTGTAATACCAGAGAACATGCAACCCAACTCCCTCGAAAAAGATAAACGTGTTTCTCTTAAGTAAAACTAATAGTTTTATATTGTAAATGTGCGAGCTGTGAAATGACGAAAACAAATTTCCTTTTGAGTCAATAAGAAAACAACAACAACAGAATACAACAAAATATTTTTCTTTTGTCTTCTTGATGGCTTTATCATCACATGACGGTTTTCTGTATTACTATTACAATAAGTACAAAAGGAGGGTAAATTACTTTTGTTTCTCCTCGGCGTATTTTAAATGAGGAGCTGGTTATTTTATCGACTAATAGCTAAAGCGAAATATTCGTGTTTGACATGGTCTGTGAATTTATGAGTACGCAATTACTTAGCGGAGCTTGTTCACAATATCTGGATGCTGCGAAAATGGATATTGGACCCATCTACTGACCAATATTCCTGGACCATAATATTTGCTTCCATCCAATACTTCTTATCTTCTACCTTTCCTATCTATAATATCTTAAAGATTTACTACTTTTCCCACAGAATGTGTGATACAAGAATTTCTTTTATACCTCTTTATTATTTCTTGGAGCAGACTGCGACCTCTAACGGAATCTGACTACCCATCGTAGTTGTGGGAAAATTTTACAGTTTTGTATTACTTTGTTATGAATTCACTACAGACGAAATTCGTTTGTTTTCGTCTTTCTCCTTATGAGTAATGGTCAATGTGATAAATTATGACAAAATTTAAAGTGGTGGGAGGAATGTAATTAATAGTTAGTGATGTGTATTATTATGTTGAAATACAAAATCAACATCGGAACAAAGTGCGTTACACAAGGCTCAAACTCTTAGATTCCAGCTTCTTTTACTTAATCGCTCCTTCAGACCCTTGCAACTCCATTGCAAGTTAATCCATATCAACTATCATGAAAACCATCACGATGAAATCAGCAGTATTGAATCTTAGAGACATCAAGGAGAAAAGTATTGCTTCCATTACATGAGTGATATTTACATTACGATAACTTTAAGGGTTTCTATTTAGTGTTGTTTGCATTGTACCAGATGACAGAAATACAGATAATCTGGAAATATGTGCATCCTTTTACATTCTCGTGGTCATATGGCTATTTGCCGTGAGTAATGCTTCGTGTGTTTTAAGAAGATAACCAAAAACGTTCGTCGTCTACGACGTTATTCTTCAACTAAGACGTCTTCTCCCTTTGTTTCAAATGTTTGTCTTCCTCCTTTTACGTCCTCAATTTTCTTCATTTTTCTTCTATCGAGAGAGGTGGTGCAGGGAATCATCTGATGTCATTGCAGTGCCCCAGATTGGGAGGCCCTAGGGTTCGAGTCCTGATGGTGGCAGGATTTTCGACACCAGCTTCTCAGCTAGGCCTAATTCCGTGGCTGCCTGGAGTAGAATCCGAGCGGCCGTCTGCTCTGATCGGTAGTTTTCCGTGGTTTCTCCGATCAACATCAGGCGAATGCTTGAGCAGTACATAACAAATGGGCCACGGGCAGCGTGCGATCTTTCCTTGCTCTTACTCGTCCTACCCTCACCTCTTACACACGTATACTACGTCCTAATATGTAGAGCTCTTCTCGACTGAGTTGGTTGGTTAGTGATTTCGGGCGCGTCACCAGCTTTGGTAGTTAGTTCCGTAAGTGTAGTGCATATTTTTCCTCTTGAGATGGCGGTGATCTTCCCCCGCCGAATGGCGAGATCCGGCGTCGATCTACCGTCGGCTAGCGGGGTTTCCCCCTGACCAGGACTCTCCCACCAGCGGGGCCCCAGCCGACACAAGCTCTAAGCTCCCGACCGGTCTCCCGTAATATGTGGTAGTGTAGTGCATGTTAGTGTAAGTGTGTGTGTAAGGGAAGAGGCTAGGTCAAGGAAAAGGAAGGAAAGATCGCGCGCGGTCCATGGCCCGTTTGTTAGGGTACTACTCCGGCATTCGCCTGGTGTTGATCGGAGATACCACGGAAAACTACCAATCAGAGCAGCCGGCCACTAAAATTCTCCTCCAGACAGCGACAGAATTCGACCTAGCTGAAAAGCTAGTGTCAAAATTTCTGCCGCTGTCTGGACGCGAACCTAAATCCTCCCGATCAGAGGCGTTGCAGTAACATCAGATGATGCACTGAGCTACCGCTCCCGGTTCTTGCCTGGGGCGGTCCCTCGTTAGTGAGAGATAACTCTTTGCGATAAAACGTGTTATCCGACGATTGGTGGACACCGGATCTCACCATTTACCGGGTGAAGACTTTCGGTACCTCACGTGTAAAATATGCACTACAGTGACGTGACCAATGACCTTAGGAGTTGACGCGCCCGGAATCACTAAAAAGTAATCAATCATTTTTCTTCTCTTGCTTCTTCGTCAGCGTGGGTAGCGGTGATAGTGTCAGTAAGCAGACACCCATTGTGTTTTCTTTTATTTTCGTCGGAGGGCGCCGGCCCTCGGCCCACTGTGTCCGGGGTGGGATGCGTCAATCTGCCGCACGACGAGTGAGCAGCGCTGTCCACTGCGCATGCGTGGGACGGCGTTGGGGTGGGGTGGGGTGGGGAGGGTGGGGGAGGGAGGTTCACCGCTTCGACATTTGCTGTCCAAGTTCGATACATTGGAATGCATACCTGAAATACCACTGCTGCTACTACGCAGTCCAGATTATACACGTTGATTGAGAAATGCATCTGTGTGAGTACAAAGTTCGTTTTTTGTAGAGGAATAAGCTTTTTTGAAGATTTGTACTTTTAGGAGTACTGAATTAAAGGGCGGAAATGCGATATTAAAAGTACGTTATATGTGACATCACATGGCATATGAATGGAACTGAAAATGAGCGGCACATTTACCTTCAGTACAAAATATATTTATATGAAAGTCTACGAATGCAATTTTCGTCGATATTCTCCATCGACATTTTGATATTAGTACAGGGTTTTTATGCTGAGTATATATTGATTCAATTATTTCTTGGAATGCGAGAATCTTTACTTATGCGAGCATGCTCAGAAAATTCTGCCCGACATTATAATATAAATAATCGTTTGAATTTGACTGGTAATTTCTCGTTAGATTTAACATGATTTAACACAACATGATTTAACAACAAGCTATGTTATTTAAAAGAGAGTAAGTGATATCCAATATTAATAAATATTTGTAATGTGTAATTGTATCACAAATCGAGCATTTTTTTAAACGCATAAACAAGCATTCACGTAAATTATCATATGGATATTCAGTACCTCAACCTTGTAAATTCTTGAAATAAATGGTAAATTAATAACAGAGGACGATGTGGCTTGAATGATGTATCCCATGGACAAATGAAGGCGACAAGGGAAAACGGGAACCGCCCTCGAAGACCTACCACCGAGTCTCTTTATTCCCCACAAATTATACTCGAATTGACCAAGATTTTTAGCTCAGAGACCAGAGGTTGATGGCTCTCACCACTGCCCGACCGCCCACTTAATAAAAAGGAATATTCTTCGTTATTACTCTCTCCCCATACCTTTCTCAGTAATACCTGGGTTTAATGGTTTGACGACGGGGTCGTTAATTTAATTTTATTTCAGTGATTGACTTAAGTTTCCCGCATGGCGCATTAATTGATATGGTAATTAGACCCATAAGTGTAGTGCATGTATTATCACGGGAGGTGGAGGTCTTCTCCCGCTAGGTGATGTAAGATCTCGAGTTACACGACGGCCTGCCGGGTTTCCCAAACACTGTATCTCCCACCACAAAGATACCGCCCCGGCATGGACTAGCTCTAAGCTCCCGATGTTTGGTGCATGTAAGTATAATTGTAAGTAAAGGGTTAGGACAAGGAAGAGGAAGGAAATATTGCAAGAGATGCATGACCCGCTTGTTGAGGTTTGTTGAGTTCGCCGATATTCGCCGGTAGATCAAAGAAACAACGAAAAACTACCGATCAGAGCAACCGGTCGCTAAGATTCTTCTCCAGAGAGAGTCTGAATTCGACTTAGCTATGTAGCCTACCGCCTTTGGGACTGAAACCCTTCGACCTTCCGGACCAAGGCACTGCAGTGGAATCAGTTAATACCCTGAGCCACCTACACCTGCATATTGGAACCGTGATGGAGCTGTGGTGCAATGAGAGGCGAGAGAAACGCGATCTCGCAGAGGAAACCCGCCGCGATCACACATTGTCCTCAAAATATCCCACCTGCCTTCACAGAAATTCACAGCTGAGTTACCTCACAGCAACAACTGGTTGTTTTCTCCGGAATAATAATGTGACAATAACTGATTGTTTTTCCGGAATCATTTTGTAACAACTTGTTTGTTTTTCGGAATAATGTTGTAACACCATAAAACAATATTTGATATTTTAAGATAAATAAGTCCCCCAAATAAATTTGTATATAAAAGCGTCTGTATCAGACGTTTTACCAATTGTCTCTTCATAGCAGAAGCATTCTAATTTCTTTAACATTACTTTATATTTATGAAACAATGTTTCCCAAGTATTCAGCGTTTGAATAAATCAACTTTTATAAATTAAATATTCTCCAGACAAAAACAATTTTTCGATATTATTTCGAAGAATATATTAATTATCAATAAGTCAGAGAACGAAATTGAGATGTGGGGAAATAAAATGGCGTTCTTTTGTACAAAAAGAATGTTTTGTAATACAACTTTATTCTTGAAATGCGACGAACTGTTTTCACTGCAGCGATTGTGTCCGGTAAGTCCTAAGGTTTTAGAGCTGACAGTGAACACATTTTGACACAAGCTAGATGTATGTATGTATGTATGTATGAATGTATGTAAGTATGTATGTATGTATGTATGTATGTATGTATGTATGTATGTATGTATGTATGTATGTATGTATGTATGTATGTATGCATGTATGTATGCATGTATGTATGCATGTATGTATGCATGTATGTATGCATGTATGTATGCATGTATGTATGCATGTATGTATGCATGTATGTATGCATGTATGTATGCATGTATGTATGCATGTATGTATGCATGTACGTATGAATGCATGTATGTGTATGGCACAACAGGTCTTTACGAGCTAAGGCTTACCTGCGGCGTCGAGGCCGACCTACTGCAATGGGTTAAGGGGTGCATGGGTTAAGGGGTACATGGGTTAAGGGGTACATGTGGTTAGCACATAGCGCTCCCTACGCCGTGTCTCTAGTCGTCTGAACCCGAAAAGTGAGCTTTTTCATCGTCGCACAGCAATAGATATTGGGACATTGCAAGGAAAGCGCATGGTTAATTTTTGCGGGGAATCCAATCTGGGGTTTCGACCCTGGAAACGAGCTAGCTAGCCAACAAGTCACCAAGGGCACACAAGCTAGGTAGCTAGATAGAATCCAGCAAGTCCAGGCAAATGCGGGACCAGTACCTTATCAAATAGGGCATAGACCACGTGCAATCTTTTATTTCTCATTATTGTCCCCAAAGCTTTCCTTACATACACGGCCACAACTTTTATGCACTACTCTACCACAAAAGCCGGGAAGCCAATTCGGTGCTTAGGTATTGTTCGGGCTGAGCCGGTGTACCGCTGGAGGGAGGGAGATACTTGGATGGGTTTAGGTCGACGCGGGATTTCACGCTCCAGTGAGGAAAGTACTTCCTTTAACAAAAAAACATGCACTAAAATGACGGCACTAATGACCCTTTCACTTGACACGTCCGAAAAAATTAAATCGATGATTCATGATGGTTTGAATGATGACCCAATAGGAATAGAATGGAAGGTATGAAATCGGAGGGCTTCGAGGAAACGTTCTTCCTACAGTCCGTAACCTCCACAGGATCGACCGGAACCTGAAGGCCTATATCCAACGGCGAGTGGCAAGCGGTCTGGCCTCTACAGCCCGGATCGACACACGGCTCCACCTTGAGGCATCTCGGCAGCGCGCGAGTCGAGCTAATTCCGCCCCGCATCGCCGAGAGCCCTCTAGACAGCATTGGCTTCTCCGCCCTCGCGGCCTCTCCCTCGGAGGTCACAGCTCGAGGGCTTCGAGTGGCACACGCGCTCGCCATCCACGGGCTCTGCCCACTTTTGCTCCTTTCATTGGTTTCCTGCATTTCATTGCTCATTGGTATTGATACGTACTTACGTTCTGAGGAGAAAGTATTGTGATGATGACAATGAAATTGTCGATTTTTTGGCAAATTGGCATTGTCGGACCCTGGTAAGGAGAAAGGGGATAAAAACTGTTTCTGTATGTAGTGAAGTTTTTACCCTAACATTTTGTGTGGTCAGATTCCATCCATGTTTTGTAGATCCTTGGTACCTTGATTCTTCGTCTGTAGTCGAGCTAACGACTGAATCATTCGGACAGTTCTATCCAAAATTGGTATTCCGTTGTCAATCTCAAGGAACTCAGATCTGTGAGCTCCAAACGGATATTTTGTTTGGGGCCTCCTTTTATATAAATTTCTCAATCATAGTTTCATTTTTTATTATATCGTGTTCTCATTTAGAAAAGAGAACGCTTAGAATGACGCAGCTACCATTTTTGCTAAAACTTTGAATTTTAAAAATTGAAAAATTTTAGAATTTGTCAACATATTCCCAAGACTACAATACTAAATATAGATTTTTCCTCTATTATGTCTGCTTTCCATCCACAGATCTTGAAAATGGTCACGTATAATCTTCTTAAAATGTAAGTAATTTTTGCGTAAACGTGCGTGAAATATAAAGTTTTATTAAACAGTTGTTTTCTGACAGTCCTCTCCAAATATTTTCATTGACTAGAACAATAAACAGTAAAAAATGGCGCCATTTAACTTTCGCCGAACTCTGTATTTTCGAAGTTTGCAAAACAACAACATTGCAAAAGTAAAATATTGCTGATAGAGATTTCTTGTTAAATACAATATGTTCTTGAAATTAAATTTTTCAAAACATTAATGCATCTGCTGCGCGAAAAACGGCGAATTATCAACAGAAAACTCTTATTACAAGGCACTGGTACAGGAAATAGTGAATAAATGTAGTTGCTAAATTTAGAAAAACATTCTAACACGTGGTGTATCCAGAATCCATGTTTTGTGACTTCTTGATACCGAAAAGTCCATTGACGGCAAAACATGACTGTCCGTCTGTGAACACGTGGCTAAACCGGTAGTGGATAAACCGGTAAGTTGATTTTCTCCAAAATTGATATTCCACAATTGCTCTGACTGAGTCATTTGAATTTGAACTGAAATTTTTATTTTGGAGGTAGTTTACATGATGTCCCCGGACTATTTTAAAAATTTTGAAAAAAATGGCTTCATCGTTTTTGATTATTGAATAGTGTGAAGAACGTTTAAGAGAATAGTGCAAGTCTCATTTGTTAAAAACGCTAATTTTTTTAAAACTGCAAAAGTTCCTAATTTTTTGGGCGCTTTACCACACCTACAATGATAAAGATAATGTTTTTTTCCTTAATGAAATATGTTCCTTAGAAATAGGTTTTGAAATAAGGTCATGATAAAGTTTTCGAAAATTTGAGTACTTTCAGTGCAACAATTTTTCGTGAAAATACGCTCAAGAAAGTTCTTGCTGTTTTAGCATCACTGTTTGAAAAAACAACTAGTTAATACGGGTTCCTTTTAAAGTTAATTTTATGTATAAAAACATTAAAAGGGATCAGAATTTTTCTTTAATTTTTTCACGTAAAGAACACTTGAACAATGGTGCAGGTTCAAATTTCATGGATTGTTTTTTAATGTTCGAATATCGAAAAAATTAAAAATATTTCTGAAAAGTATATGCTCTAATAGCTCTACAAGGACTATTTTACAATGCCATAATCATCATTTATTTACGTATATACAGTTCTAATTTTTCAAACTTCTTCCAATTTCAATGGGTTTTCCACTCTCATTTACGCCTCCTTTCTTTCTTTCTTTCTTTCTTTCTTTCTTTCTTTTCGTAAATAGGGACACTAAAGTATAGCGTATTTCAAATAAACAGCGAAATGTTTTGTATCCAAAACTTTCTTATTACAAAATTTTTGGAAAATCTTTATCATAATTTTGAAGGCAAATATTTAGTTTTATTTTTATTATCGAAAACTCTGTGTAAAGTTTCTTTGAATACGACCATTAACTACAAATATTTTGTTTTTTCAATTTCTCTATGATTTTGGTCGATCTTTGAAGACATTTTCTTCAGCTTCTCTGTATGTAAAGGAAAATGTGATTTAAGGTATGGGTCTTGACGGCCACAGCCTTTTAAAAATTATTCGATTCCCAAACATATGTCTATAGATACACAGAACCTTGTGGAACTATATTGCTGAAAATACGCATTCATTATTTAATTCAGTCAACTGTTAAGAGAAATGATAACAGAATATGAACCCATAATCACTTTGGGTTTGTTTTGTCATGGACGATAATCCTTCATAAATGGCAATCCACACTCCAATTTTCTCGTCACGCAGTTTCAAGAATGCTGTGAGGATCCTCTGTGGTCCGTATGTGGCTGATCTGAGAGTTCATGTAGTACCATGAATGAAACCGAGCATTATCTATAAGAAACGTGTAGTCCAACACATCAACGACATTTCTTCTGTCCTTGTGACTTCTCATTTGCAATTATTTTGCACGGAAAATTCAATTCTTACAAAGAAGAGTTCGAACTGCTACCACTCCAGCTACAGCAATATCGTCATTTTTTGTTCTTTATAATATAACGCTTCTTTTTATTTAATAATTTTTATGAGACGATTGCTATTAATCACAGTATTATGATCTTTTTCTAACCAATAGTGAAAGAAAGGACAAGAGTAGTGTTGAAAGTGAGTAACTGGAATTGGATTGCCGTTATGTGAGAAACTTAGAACTAGTTTAATCATGTCTTTACTCAATATTTCTGAGCACAGTGGACTTGCAATTATTCAACATCGCGAAAAGCAAACCTCAGACACGCTTTCAGCTCTGAACAATGTCAAAATTCTTAGGAATATTGGGTTTTCTCGGAATTTGATGGTTATTGTATTTTCACTTCTATAATTATGCTTTTAGTTTGTCATTACCAATGTTTCTTTACTTAAGTATTTTTTTCGTTTTCCTCTGAGTTAACTCTTTTAACTATTTCATTTTTTGTTCTGTAGTGTGCTATGAATAGAATAAAGTATTTAAAAAAGTCTGAAATCTTGAAACAAAAAGCTGATGGTGCTAAACAATTGCATAATCAGTTAAAAAGTAGCTTCTGATTTACAGTTGAAGTGACTTTGGCTGATTGGAAACTGAATATGAACGGCTTTGAACAATGAGTAAAACTTTATCTGCTAATTATCAAAGTTTCTTTTTCTTTCCAAGGTCTTCTCGGTCCCTTGAATAATTACAGCTCGACTGTAGTTTATACTTTCCACCATGAGGAGGTACTAATGTTTAAATAGATAATATTTCACCATTAAAATGTGTTTTGCCTGATTGTGGTCGTATGTTGTTGTCGCTATAAGCGAGCAAAGATCTTTCCATGTATTACATATATTAGCAGGGGACACTTGCAATTTGTGTACGAGCTGAAATGAGAGCCTCATTACACTGTGATGACACGGGGATCCATTACTCGGCGTGCACGCGCCGACAACACACTACATTCCACGCTTCACATCTGTTTGCATTCCCTTTGTTCACCAAGCGAAAGTACCGACTTGTACTTTCGTGCTTTCCTACCTCATTCGCCATTTCCAATTATTTCGTCACCTCTATTAAACTGGTGTGTTTCTAGTTCGTTATCGACTAGGTCAAACCGGAGAGTTAGGTCTCAGAAAAAATCGGAATATACAAGAGACTGGTTTCGTCCTCCATAATTGAATATTGTGTAAATAGATTAAAATTATAATTACTTATATCAAAACTTCTAAAATGGTGTACTGTTATCTGTCATAATACCCTATTAAAACTAAATTTCTTAGTTACCCGACGGGAACCCGCAGTTTGGTTAATAACCAAATGTTAATAAACTAGGAAAAATTATCTTCTCTGAAAAAGATGTATTGTTGAACTGATAGAAAATAAATTTTAAAAAAAGTTCGTTATCGACAAAGCTAATCTAAAAAATATAGCATAAGTAATTATATACTAGATGTGTCAAAATTGTGGTTCTAAAAAATCGGTTTATTTTCTTTATTGAGCGTACTTCGAGTTTAAGAATTAGAGAAATTAACAGTGAATTCATGTGAAATTGTCATTGATACATGAAATTCACGTGAAATAATCGTTCTAAAGAGTATTTAAATGTGCTCAGTAAAAAATAACTCCATAGAACGTTCCTAGGTTACCGAATCACAATTCTTTATAATTCTTGGAAAATTGTTTAGTGATATTTTTATATAAGATCATTACATAAAATCCAATACAACAGGTTACAAGATTGTTAAAAATATATAAAAATATACGAAGGAAATAAAGTATAGAAAAACAATGTTGCTAGCGGAAATCGCAATACAAAGTGAGATCAATCACAAAAATTTGACGTTTCCCCCTTTATTAGTTTGAGGCCTTTTTCAATTTTATACAAACAAAAGTCCAGAAATAGCAATCTTAGTGAAAATACACTACAAAATAAAGTTAATAATTACAAGGTTATTGTTAAACACGTACACCAGATAGAATCAAAAGATGTGTACACCTGATACACGTGTTTCAGTAAACTGTGTGTTAATTCTAGTTAGTTGTTAATTTCTACAAAGTGTGAGTAAGTTTTACGAATGGTTTACAATGCACGGGAGTGGAATGTGGCTAGTATTCTGTAGTTAATTGCGTCTTGTAGTTTCTTGCTCAGAGCAAAAACATGGCACCGCTTTAAAATCCAGCTTGCAATCCATTACCAGCGGTTTCAGGGATTAGCATGGCCGTGCCCGCCCGGACCTACGCCGGGCAGTGGGGAGGACATGGGACGCGCAGCGCGGGCGGACACGCACCCCCGCGCCAGCGGCTGAACGCATTACTTCCTGACGCCACGCTAAAATGAAGCCCTCGTACACCACCCCTCTCCCCACCCTACACCACCCCTCTCGGCAACCCGACCCGCGTACCAGTTCGGCGTTGATTACATTCAAAATAGAATTATTCCGATCAGGCTGCGTATTGTCTCCAAAACACTGGTGCCCGCCGAGCAGCATTGGGTGGGAGCATAGCCCGCACCAACGCCAACTTGGCAACGCCGCCGCCGTTCCCCTGGTCGTCGTGGATGTAGTTTTCGTCTGCATGCAAAGATAATACTGCAGGAGCCTGTCTGGGATCTGGAATAAAAATTCTGGAATAATCACCCTCTAATATCTCAATCTTGAATCCAGAATGATAATACTGGAATTCTGAACCAAAATTCTGAACCAAAAATTCTCTAAGTATGAAATCTAGAATATTAATACCTCTCCTCATTATCCCTGCTGCAGCAAAATCTTGGTATTCACATCAAATGTTACTTACTAACTTTTCCAACTCCTTTTAGAAGCCAGTCGTAGGCGAAATTCTAGGACGATGACATTATAGATTAAACAAAGATATTTGTTGCTGTAAAGCATGTCAGCGCCTGCCTGTCCGTCGAATGTAGCGTGATCCCTTCTATTGTTTACCATGCGTTAAGTGCGTATTTATCGCCTGCATGTATTTTCACTTGAGAAAATCCTTTCTTGGTCAATGTTCTTATTCCAATTCCCAGGTGATTATCGAGGGACTCCTGTCTCTTAAGTTTTTTAATTGATCTCTTCTAAGGAGGTTGCACTACCGTCAGTCAGAAAATCGGTTCCACACCCCTCTTTTGACGGTCAGCGTTCCCTGACACCCCCGGACGGTTTCAAAAAGCCTCCAAACTTTCCCATTTTTGTCACCCCTAGGGGAGACAACTTTTCGTTCCCCACCACCTCGATTCCTGACGATTGCTACGCGTCTGAGACACCTAATATTTTTCCTTTTCATTTTATTTTGTAATTTTTATAATGTATGTTACATTACATTTTATATCAGATAGAAGTAAAAAATGTATAAATCTTACATGATCTCACATGATGCGTCAGAGAGATAAATTCAGATACAATGAAAAACAAAACAATAACAGATCATCTGATGCAGATAAATATAAGACAAATGCTTGATATTCTCGCAAAAGTAAGAAGAGTTCTCTCCTTCTGAATTTTATTGCAATACCACTTCTAGCTGAAGTCTTGCGATTACCTCACGCAAAAGGAAAACTGTAGAAAAGTTACAGAAAAGTAAAACCTATGAATTTTTTGAAATTCGAAACTGACCCAGAACATTATTTCATGTTATTCATTGCATATTCTTCAAGACTAACAAAATGAAAGAGAATTATACTTTCTGCAACAAAGCAGTAACTATTCACTCTGAACACAGATATAAATATGTTCCTTAAAATGCAATTGAAATGTTTTATATTTACAATGATCTGGATACACACGTTGAAGTTCATTATAGTAGGAAATTCTACTATCCGTCTTTATTTAAAACAATCTGTGCCACTCCTAATTATAATAGCTCGTACTTCGTTGTAAAATGCAATTGCTGCAAATAATTGCTGGATATTATGTCTATATACACTCACTAATCTTTTCGTTTAAGACACTCAATCTCCGTACGTAAAATCTCTGTATCATTGCTTCGCTATCCGTATCGTCACACACACACACACACACACACACACACACACACACACACACACACACACACCATTAGAAAGATCTTTGCACAGAGAAATGACTTATTAAACAATGACGGACAGTAAGCTTTCATTCCATTAAACTTTTACTAAACAACTTTATTACAATTTGGTATTGACACTACAAATCTGGTTACAGTAGCAAGCGGATAACATTTGGTTTCGCCACCTTTCATTTAAAACCAAAACTGCGATACCTCCTGCGATGGCCGAGGAGAAAGCTTAAATTTGTTTCTAAACGAAGACATTTATTATTTAAAATATAAAGATATGAGTAATGTTCAGTTTAACATAATTTAGATCATGCCGTTATTTTGTGGAAACTGAGTGAGTTAGAGAGTAAAGTCGGGGGAGCTTCACACGTTCCACTAGTGTTGCAGTGGAAGTCCGACTTTCAACTCCGAGAAGTGCACGTGTGAAGTTCATTTTCCCCGACGCGCATTGTTACGACAGTCATTTGAACATTTGAACGCGAAGCACAACTGTGGCTCTGCGACAAAAGCTGTCATAGCCGCTCTCACGTCGCGTCGCGCCCGCCGCGCCGGCCCGGCTGCTGCAACTGGCGGCCGCGTGGGCGCGCTGGTGTCGCCGGATACGGAGCTGTGAAAACACGAACTGGAGAAGCGAAAGAGCAGAGTACATGTCAACGACGGATGTGCAGGGTGACCAACATAACGGTGGATGGTGAAATGTTTCAAAACAGATCGAAATATGAATTTTGCAATATATTTGATAGATTTTTTTACCTCTGCAAGTAGGTTTTTCAAAATATGTTGCAAGTAAATAAATTTATACTTTAATATAATGTAACTTATAACGGTTTTAACGTGTTAAAAATTAATATTACAATAATCGATTTAATTAATATTTCTAATAATAATGGAAATAATATTGCACGTTTATGAGAACTCTTAATGGACATTTTAAAACATAAACTCTTGCATTTCTGTATACTATTGAAGAATAATACACAATAGGTAACAGAAAAGATAACTACAGAATAAGAATAATAACTATAATGCTTTATAATAACACCTCTAAATATGTATCTACCATTAAATAATGCGTTAAATTTCAACGCATTAAACACACGAGTTTCTAACTACACATTCCTTCACTTCATTTCTTTCTCAATCTGTGTTCTCTTCAATGTCAAAACGACACAGTTCTTCAATACAAATACGACATTAACAATCATTACATTTTGTTATAAATAAAATCTTCTAACTTCTTTCTAATAATTTCGTTAATAGCAATAATTTAATAAAATGTACATTTATTAAATAATTTATTTTTTAACAATAAAATATTTAGAGTAAATTGTTCAAAGTCTGTCACAGGCAACTTACTTCAGTCGGTAATATTTCTGTAGGTAAAGAAAAATTTGCGAAAATCAGTTATCTGTATTCTCAACCATATTTTGTGATTGTGAAGCTCTCTACTAAAGTAGTCTATCTACCGAGATGGCTTGAACAGAATATTCTGTAAAATAAATTAATACTAGTAGCTGACGTAATTTGGTGTTTCTACGATATTTAATTATGAATTTTTAGGCAGGCAAAGAAATATATTATGTATCTTTAGTAAAAATTGAAGTAGTTTTACTTCCTCAACATTCTGTTGCTTCGTCCCGTCCACTCCCAACATCCTGCCCCGCCCTGCTCCGTCCCGACCACGCCCATTGCACTCTTCTCCAATTTCAGATGCGTTGCGAAATGCATTAAACCAACCTTTGAAGAAAACATTGTTCGAATTTTGAGCTGAACGTCCGTGTCATGTTAAAAAAGTTATAATGTAACAGTACAGACATTTTGATGAAACTGTAACTGTCGATTGAAAAGAGCTTGTAGGACATGCGCGCGCGCACACACACACACATAAACACACACACACACACACACACGCACAATTAATATGTATAGTATTTGTATAGTTTATGGTTTAGGTTATTTGCCCTAAGGTATCATTATTATTATGTTGTTTTTGTTATTATTATTATTATTATTATTATTATTATTATTATGTCAGTTCCTTAATCTTAAAGCTATACTTGAATGATGGAGAAATCACATCAATGAAAGGCAGGAGAAACGGAAGAATCTTGACGCACTCTGCTGGAGACCTGTGTCACAAATTTCGTATGAAGTGACCGGGATATAAAACACGATACCCGGATTGATTGATGGATGATTCCGTGCGCGTCAACTGCTAAGTTAATCTCGTAAATGTCTTTTTTTAAAAAAATGTCTTTTTTTATCTTGGAGGTGACCTCTGGATGGCGAGATTCGGCGCTGATCTACTTTGGTATGCGAAAATCCAAACAGGTATCTCCCACCATCGTGGCACCTCCCTAACCCGAACAAAAGCTTCCGACTGGTCTCCCAAAATGTGTGACTGTTCCTTTCAGATTTTTCCTTTCAGACAGCATTCCAAGTACCGTCTCTTCCTTCCCAATACAGTCTTCCACACAGATGATGAACTGACAAACCAGTGTCGAAAATCCTACCACCTTCGAGACTGGACCTTCCGGTAAGTTGAGGCACTGCAGTGAGATCAGTTAATGCTCTGAAGTATTTTAGCCGATGTGGTGCCTCGACATGAAAGGCAAAAATACCCCATGGGTCGTGTAGGATCTACTTATTTTACGTTTTTAAATCGGTTATACAAATCTCATCAATAACATAAAATCTGGAGTGATGAATTTTATTGTCGTCCGACAAAGACATACTGGCTGTTTATCCAGACATAGGCTTTAGTTTAATAGACATAAGGCTGTTTTAGCAAGCTCAGTATACAGCCATATCTCTCACAGTAGCGTGCGGTGCCCTGGTAATGCTTATATCTCAGATATGGATTAGAAAATAAATGTTGAAAGTCGGGTTATTGGACTTATCGTTGTTCAAGATCGTACGGAATAATCTAAGTTTTAAGTTCATTTACTTTTTGCCGTTCGTTTCTGATTAAAAATGCGCATAAATAATTTAATGCGAAACGCATATGAATATTCACGAAGACGTGAATATATTTTACTATTCTCACAAATATATTAAAAACAATTGCCCTACACGTTGCGTTGAGTAGGATTATGAAAACCTATTGATTTATTTCATATTCACTGCTCACTAGTGTGTACGTTTATTATTTTAAGCAAGTATCGGTTCGTCATCGTCACACAGACGCGTTGATTGCTAGAATATGCTTATCTCAACTGCATTTTAAATAATCTGGCATATATTCACCTCCTTATATTCCCGGTACCAGGTACCTTTTCACATGCTTCTATTTCTCCAATCATTCATACTATTTTAATACACCTTTTGGATTTTCCTCTTTTGTTTATTCCCGTTCACCTTCTGAGATCCGTGGCTTGTCTGTGAGTTCTGTCATCCCTCTCTCTTCCGCACATTACCTCGCGTTTTCTTATCTGCTCCTCTCCTTGAATCTGTTTCCGCCCATGTGTACTTCTTTCCCTCTCGTTTTCACAACCTTAACTTTGCCACTAAACCATCTCTTTCTCCCACTTCTTCTCTCCTTCATCGGCTTTATCCACTTTCTTCATGTTTTCTCTGTCTTCATTACCCCAGTCTGCGCTCCTGCTGGTGTTTTGTAGACTTGTTTTCCTTTTGGTGACGAGCACATTGCTCATTATTATTGAACTATACATATGTTTGCTAAACTAACTTATAAGTTACATTTCGCTTGAGAAATCGGAGTAGTCAAAGAGTTTATCCATCATGAATTTACACATTTTTTTAATAACATAGAAGGGAGTCAATCATGATACCTGTAGGTGCTATTGGCGGCGAGGAGAAGTAAGTGTCGTGAAATGGCGGTGCTAAAAACGTTAGTCTGCACATAGTTTCTGAGCGATTGTGCTAATACAATGTACTCCAATACTACGTTTTTAGGTAGTGATTGGCAAAAAAGTAGGTGGAGGAATAGAGAGTGTTTCTACTATATTTAAAGGATAGCTCTAAATTGAGCTTATTCTGAATATATTTCTTAAAAATATTTGGAACAGGTTTTTATTTTAGGTTCTAGTGTGTATATGGAGTGTTGCCTGGAGTAAATCTGGTTAGATTTGGAATATGCATTAGTTTAGAGTAGAAATGGATTGATAGCTACATAACATGCTGGGTTATGGTTTTGGATTTGAATTATTTCTAAATCAGCTTAGAAAATATTCATCACTGTATGTTATTGTCCTTAAGAATTGATTTCGAGGAATTGAGATTTGCACAGATTAGTTTCCGCTACATTTACCCCTATGGGCGTGTACTGTAGGAAGGAGGGATAACTATTGTATTGTATAATGTGATTATGGTGTCGCATGGTAAATTATAGTTTAGATTGGTTACTGGTTTTGGTTGAATATATTTTTTTAGCTTGTACTTTTATTTTTGAATGCCATTATTCCAATATAGTTCAGTGTTATATCCATGTTTAGTTTTGTTTTACGGACTTATTTGGAGGATACCTCCTTCTTGACGGCCACGTGAGTGCATGAGTGATAGTGACCACTGCAACGCTGATCTTGCTTTCTCTTCCTTCCCTTTTATTTCCCTTCCTTTCCATTTCCCTTCCTTCCCTTACTTTTTCCTTTCTTTTCTTTCTTTTCCCTCCGTATCCTTTCCTTTCCTTTACCTTCCGTATCCCTTCATTTTCTTTTCTTTCCCTTCCTGCCGTACCCCTTTCTTCCCCTTCCATTTCTTTCCTTCCTTTCTTTTCCTTTACTTTCCTTTCTTTTCTTTTTCTTTCTTTCCTTTCCTTTCCTTCTTTTCCCTCTTCGTTGTCACTAGGCAGCGTCCCTTAACGCACCCTGACAAAGCCCCCCGCAGCTGCCGCATCACTGCCCCCTCCCCTCCCAATCTTTCCCTCCCCCTTCCCCGCCCACTCATCCAGTCGTTGCTCCTCGCTCTCACTGGCCTTCGAACTCTAGGCGCTCTAACCGGGAAGCTCTGCTCTTAGCTGTAGCGTCAGGGATAGAGATACACATAGAGAGAGGGAGAGACAGAGTATAATGTGCAGTAACGTCTACAAATGTATTTGCGATATCTTCACTTTAAGAGCATTAAACACAATCATATTACTTTAGTTTGGCTGTTCGCGCGCATGACGTGCAAAGGAGATACAGCTATCTTGTAGAGGTGGCAGTAATACACTTTATTCCCACAACCTAACTTTTCACCCCTGTCAATGTTTAAAAAGGTTACGTTGTATTGCATCATATAGAAAAACTATTAAAAATGCATGAGATGACTACTAACGTTTTTATCACAGCCAACAACAGAGAGTACAGCCACTTTCCACAAATACCGCCTAAAGATTGTACGGTGGTACAGTTGCAGCTCTTTCTCTGCATGTCAGTGATGCCGAAAGTCGTTCTGGATATACACTACCTAAAACATTATTCTGATAATGGTTAGCTTTCCCACCTTCAACACTCTCTGAGCCTTTTAGAACTTTAAAATATTATCTCTATAATAATTTTAATATTGTTGTGGGGATAAACACTCCTACTGCAAAAGTGTTTTTTTCTGCTTTTACATCAATAATAAATTTGCATTAAAACTTCCAATTACGAAAATTGCACACCAAATAAATACGAGGACAGAAGTATATCAGTCATTTTTGACAACTGTTTGCGAAAACAAGGGATGTTGTAATTGTTTCCACGGTCCATGCAACGAGGATTCGAACCAAAAACGGTTCTAACGGTCAATCTAAGAGTTGTCAAAAATCAACCTCTTAGTGCCTCTCCTTGAAGCACATTAAAATATCTCCAAAAGGAGAGATCACCTCTTTCAAAATGCATCTGTTTTTTTCACAATATAAAAGGAAATTGCTGTCACGAAATAGCAAAAAATATGAATATGAATAAAAGCACGGTTTATGATATAAACAAGTGATTTAAAACGAAAGATAAGGTAGAGTCTCACCCCCAAACGGACGTCCCCATAAACGTTTTTTTTTTTTCAAGAAAAGAGAAGGGATAAGAGAAGCCATCATGACGGTGAAAAATAATACCAAATTAAGTGCACCAAAGATTGCTGCAAATATGAGAATAAACTGTGGAAATGTACACACGCAAAAACTATTCGAGTAATTCTTCGAAAAGCGGATTTGCCCGAACACGTGACTAGAAGAAAGCCTTTCATAAACGATATCAACGAAAGGAAAAGGCGTGGGTTCTCGGAGGAATATGTACACAAGGTAATTGAATGGTGGAATCCTGTAATATTCTTGGACTAGAGTAAACTCAATGCGTTTGGACCTGACGGAAGGAGATTGGTTTGGAGAAAACCAAACACACAGTTGCAAGAAAACAATTTGCAGGCAACACGAAGGTGGGAAATAATGGTATGCAGCCGAGCTGCATGGAAGAGCTCGTCTTCATTGAAGATGAAATGGTCAAACACAAATAAAGAAGTCTTCTCAAGGTCAATCTTAAGAAAAGAGCTGGGATGTTTGAAATCGGGAATAATTTTTTACCAGGACAATTATCCTAAGTATATGTCTCAACTGTGGTTTTTATACAAACTCTCTACATTTTTTCAATCCACGGACATGAACTCCATTGAAAATTTTTGGCAAAGTGAAGTGAGAAAGGGCATCATGCCAAGCAAACAACACTTACAATGGCGGCAGCGCGGAGAAAGAAGTAAAATATCTGTAGAGTATACTAGAAAATTCGTAGACACCATGTCAAAATGATTAGGTCAAGTGTTGAAAATGGACTCCCTAGAAGTTATTGATGGATATAATTTTTATTTATTTAGTTCTATTGTCCTCTGTGATAGCTCATGGGCAGCGCACTGGCTTCCCGTGCTGTGGTCCCCGGGTTCAATTCCCGCTTAGGTCGAAAATATAGTTATAGCTTTCTTTTCCAATCGTCCCAGTTTCTATAGCTGTGTGGCGAAGGAAAGCTCAAGCAGGTGGATCTTCCCAGTTACGGTGAAGAGAATACTGCATGTTCGCCTCATGTCGCTCTTACCCCCAAGTGTGGGAATTTAACTAGGCCCAGGTAAGGGGGACTACCGAGCCAAAACGCCAAACTATATTTAGTTATTGTAATGGGTTTATAATGGGTGTCAGAATATTTTTTGACGTTCCGTTGATTTTTTTCTTTACATTTCTTGTTATGTATAATTTTATCTTTTAAACTTATCTATTAAACTAGCATGCTGTTCTAACGTGCACAATAAGAATATTTTATTATTTACAACCAAAATCGACACACAACAATCCTACACAAAGAAGAATGGTACAACTTACAAAATATATTTATTTTTTACTTATTGTTGCTTATTTTTTTACTTTACTTGTTTTTTACTTATTGTTTTTTACGTTATTGCTTTTTATTTCTTTCGATAGAGAATTTGATGTGTGCAGTGTAACACATCTGAATTGAGAGGTTCGTGGTTACGAAGGAAATATGAAAGTAGTTGAATGTCGCTACAAGTTCTCTTATAGAGGGTATAAAGTATGAGAGGTAAAAATAAAAAGACCTACCAGGTATAGTTAGTGTCTAGTTAGGTAGTAAATAAGTAAATCTGAATCATTAAAGTTAGGAAAAAAATACATTTTTATGCCCTACGAATTGTAATGATGTTGTAATGATCAAGTAATGATCTCGAGCCAAAAGCACTTCAGATTTTTGACGCCACTCCGCCATTAGAACACAACATCGTTGGTAAGTGCATAAATAACTATTTTACATGAAGATTTACCTTTTTCCACTCTGGAGACTGAGGAGACAGCATGCCTTCCAGCAAAGTAGCAGCAAACTAGTTTACTCTTCCATGAATTCCAAATGAATAAACGGACATTTGAGCTCCAGTTACTCAGACGTGGAAGGCGGGCGGACAAAACGCTACACAACGATTCATCCTAGCTATTTCATGAACGAGTTTCATGGAACTCGTGATCACGACGTTCATTTCTTTGCAAAAACTGCTCCGTTAAATTGCGCCCTGTCAGCCACTTGCATCTCGCCCACGGCCTCTGCCCCCTCCCCTTTGCAACGCCTCCACGTCTCCACCCCCTCCCTTTCACCACCCCTCCGCGCTTCTCCCCCTTCTCCTCACCCCCGCGACGGCGACGCCAACGCAGCGCTGCGGCAGCTAATGAAGGGCTGTTGGGCCCCGTTAATTACCCCGAGCAGCTCTCCTGCCCCTCCGCCGCCCCCACTCCTGCCAACACGCGCCGCGCCGCCTCGGCCGACGCTGCTGCCGCCACGGCCATCGTAATTCCATCTGACCCGCTACCACCACAACTACCCCCTCACCGCCGCCACCCCAACGACTCTTGCCTTCTCATCGACAGCCTTCGCCAAGACCACCTGTCATCGCCAACACCGCAGCTTCATTGTGTGAGGCGATCGCCCTCTATGGAAAGACCGCTTTATATGAGGCAGGCGACCGGTCTGTATGGGGTGACCGGTTGCTATTGGGGTGACCGGTTTCTATTGGGGTGACCGGTTTCTACTAAGGTGAACGGTTTCTATTGGGGCGACCGGTTTCTATTGGGGTGACCGGTTTCGTATAGAGGTGATCGGTTTCTAAGGGAATGACGGGTTTGTACGGAAAGATAGGTCTGCGTTGGGGTCCGGTTGGGGTCCGGCGACCATTCTGTGGAGGAGGACAGAACTGTACGAAGTGACCTGTCTATATGGGGGACTGGTCTGATTGACGCAATCGATCTGTATGAGAAAACTTCTCTGTTCAATGCGACCGGTCTGTATGGGGTCGCCGGCCTCTTTTGAGGACGAACGTAGTGTGAAACGACCGGACAATGTAGGGCGAGTGGTCTGTAAAAGGCGACATATGTGACGACCAGTCTGTAGGAGGCAACTTACTTAAGTGACTCACATTCATTTACAAAGTTAAGTTTTATTTTTTTCAGTTACGTTTAAATCGCGGAGAAAAGCAAAACCTATTCTGACTATCCCCAACCCCCCTCTAGATACGACAAGAATTTCGCTGAGCTTCGTGTCTCTCGGGTTATGGAACGCTTTGGCATTCACAGATCACGAACAGCGATTTCAACGCGTTTCCAGGCTCCCTCATCACCATCTCCACTACCAATCACCGAGTGAGGGAGATGAGAGTGTCTGAGCTAATCGAGCCGGGATTAAAATGCGTGGAAACGCCGCCATTGCCGCAAACGCTGTCGCCACCTTGCCCGAATCGGCAGCGCTCCTCCGCCCCCATGTCTGCGAACGGCGCTTTAACCGGCACGGTCCCGCCAGGGAGGATTACGGCTCGATTCCGCCAGTGCCAACGACGAGCGGGCGCGGATGCGTGTGGCTTGTTGGGAGTTGGGGAGGTCCTTGCGGAAAAAGAAGTGTTTGGGGCGGTACTCTTTTGCTTGTTTCGGGTCTTGGGCTGCAACGTGTAGTGGGGACAATGCTGTGAGGTGACGATTATTGGTGTCCGTGGTGGATGTCGTCGGTGGTCGAGTAAAATGGCAATTTTAATGAAAAAGTTGTCTTTTTTATAAGTAAAATTTGCATTCAGATTTCACTACTATTTTCTCTTTTAACATGAAATAAGTCGCTAAACTAAGAATAAATTTGATTACCTACCAAATGACAGTGTTTAGATGTTTCGTTTTTCTTGTGCATCAAAGGTGATATTCTTATAGTACTTGAGACTTTTTTTAACAGAAAAGTCGTCTAATTTTGAAAACAAATGGGTGTATGAAAATATTACGTACTAATATATTGAAAATATTGTGAAAATACTACAAAGATGCAAAGAGACAATGATTCTGAATATTGGTGAAAATGATGGTAGGTAGCATTATGTTCCACTGAGGCCGAACACCGTTTGTAACAATTTGCAAGGTGGCGTGTTGAAGTGGAATTTGGTAAAGGTGCTTAGGAACAAATAAGGGGTTTAGGGCGGAACGTTTGAAATATTTGTAAATACTTTCCTGAAAAAGTGTACAGCGGGAATGAGAGCAAAAGTTTGATGAGACGACTTAAAGTGTCTACAGATTTACGGTGTAAATATTATTTCAATTTTTTAAAACAGTTAAGTCGTCTACATACGTAAACTAAGTAAATACTTGAAATAATACTGACTGATAGCTTGAATCTAAGACGACACAGGTATCGTATGATTTTCAATTGCAGCTTGACCGAATAGGTCGACTACATGTGAGGAGATGTGTGTTGAAATGGAATTCAAAAGAGGACTTTATGGAGAAATGAAAGATTCAAGACAATTTTGATGTACTCTTTTTAGGACTATTTGAGTTCGTAGTTTGGAATCTGGTAAAATAGAAAATGTTGATACTGCTTTTAAAAATATTCACAAATTCCTTATAACTATTTATCAATATTCGTCTTCATTGAATTGCGTTCTTCTTCAACATACCGATTTCATTCTTTTTCTAATTCTTGGTATCAATGATTCACATCAATCCGAGTGCAGGGACTGTATTAGTCCTTTGGTATTTTCTACTTAAAGGTTTGACCAAAACACGAGAACACGGAGCTGATTGCTGTATACTGCGATGTAAATGAGATTTAGAGAACAGAATGGTTAAACCAAGTAGAACAAAGGATGAGATAATACATATTTAATTTGCTGATGAACAGAGATAGAGATACAAACTCGTACACTTGAACAAATAGTTCAGGCGCCCTCCTTCAGGCGTAAATAATAATATTCAAAAGGCGAACACTGAATAATGTCACTTTGAGCTTTCTTCAGTATCTTACGACGTATTCAGTGTCGACATAATGAAGTGCTCACACCTGATGAATTCTCAAGTCAAAGGTTAAAACGTTCTTATAAAATTAAAATAAAACATTGTTCAACCGATCATACTTCAATACATGAAATACCGTATTAACCCGAATACAAGAAGTAATTTTTTCCTAAATGTCTCTTTCGAAAAATACGGTGTCGCCTTACATTCCCAAATGATATCTAGTCGTTGAGGATGCCGGTCAGATTATTCACGTTTCATTTATTTGAACTTTTATACATATTTTATTGACTGTCAACGTTGCTCACAACAATAAGATGTGTTGCAATTAATTTTTTAGAAACAAATAATCGAAAACAACTTTACTGCGGAATCAAAACGTAACTTGCAATAGCATGACCTAAAATATTTGCAATATGAAGCCAAACATTCTAATTTTAGAAATCAAATATCGTTATATTTTTCAATTATTTTATAGTTTTGCTAATGTATAATTCCTATTCTATTGTTTTACAAATAAATAACAAATAGTGGTTAATTTACAAATAGTCGATACTGTATTCTCAGGGGAGGTGATTCCTCATTTAATATGCAAAGTGTGATCTTGATCACACTTTGTATCACCTTCATTTAAAGTGTGGAGGGACATGCTGTGCGAACAGAGTGGGTTGAATGTGTTGCTTTCATTACCATTACAAACACTATCAGTCAACAGCCGCGAAGCGACCCCTGGCTAATCGATTGTAATCGATTGTGACCCCAGAACACGCCATGGCGACCGGAAAGCACCCCGAAATTTAAACGCCGAGATCAGTGTCATCGTTCCTTTTTCAAAACCGCGCGCCGTTGACGCAATTGCCGTTAGGAAGCGCGAAATGTTGTTGTTGATGTTTGAATTCATGAGTGATGCGCCGCAGTTGAAATTAATGAACGTCCGCGCTTTCTTTGATTTTGAAGTCGCGATAACAACGCGTTCTGTTCGAAAGTCCGTGTCACTTGTGCTGTGGGGGCTAATTGCAGTGGACGAACGGTCACTCATTTTATTCGATTTTCGTGATTATTATCGGAACAATAATTGTGAGCATAATGCATCTCTTAGTAGATTTCATTTAAGCGCCAAAACCGTAACATACTCAGCCCTAATATCGCGGGTTCGAATCCTGTCTCGGGCGTATATGTTTGCTTGCTTTTTGTGGCAGGGTGAGTCCTTCTAATCTACTATGTATCACACTGACACTGAGTTCATTTATTTCGACTGCACACTTCCCTGCAACAATCTGTAAGAGATGAGATTGGTCTTCAAGATACGTAGACGCTGAAAGCAAATGATTCCAGCCGAAATTTGCTTATGGCGTGAAAAGATTCCATTCGCGGTGGAGTGGGGGAGATTTTATTCCAGAAGGATTAATGAAGAACGACTCTGGAACCTAAGTGGTTGTTAGTTTAGGATAAATCACGTCCATATAATATCCTGTAAGTTCATAGAAAAATAAAAATATATTTTTAAAAAGATTTAAAATATTTTTTTCAAAAATTTCGGCATGTGATGAGAAATAAAACTGACTGCTGTACATTGTAAATATTGTTATCATTTTATAACAGAGCAATTAAAGATTGGAATCTAATTGCGAAATTAGAAATTAGAGATTTACCCGCAGAATCTTTCAATGTCTTTCATCTAAGTGTCCAAAGTTTTAGAAACCAGTTATTAACATTTATTACTCTCAGCTTGTTCTGTAAGTAAATAAAGTGTTATGAAGTGCTGGTCAGTGGAGATCAAAGCAAAACAGTGTAGTGTAGTGCAATGCAGAGCAGTGAAGTGTAGTGAACGCGATCAATGTCTTTTTTAAAATATAATTTAGCCAAAAAATCTCCACCAGGAATCCGAGAGTTGTCGATCTTAAAAATAAAGTTAATGGACCCTAAGAGGGAACAAATTTGAGGATCGCAGCCGGGTAAAATGAAAACAAGATCATTGAACATATTCATCTTATAAATAAATTTGTGTATTATGATTTCGGAAAATGTTAATTTATAAGGAGGAGTTTGTAGGAGGCCAGTCAGAAGCTTAGTGTTTGACCCCCTGTCGCGATGCCCTGAAGACGGAAATACCTGAGGAGGGAAAACCCCGTAAGCTGATGTGTAGGTCGGCGCCAGGTCTTGCGTTCCAGGAAAGGAACATCGGCACATCCCGTCCATAACATGCACTACACCTACGGGACTAATGCTCAAGATAGTTGGCGCGTTCGGTAACATGAAATACACTTTTTTTAACGAGGAACATAATGACCAAATGGCGAGCGTAAATCAACAGCTATTAAGCTAAAACATGTAAACGTAGACACTGGTTTTCTGGTCTAAGAAGTCGTACTAATTACGAGACATAAGAAACAAGAGCACAATTAACGTGGACGATTAATACATTGTTGAGTGCTGCAAGGGACCTAGATAAATCTCGTATTAAGCCAATTGCGTGGTCTAGTCTTTCGCAGAGAAATTCTGCAGCGTCTCTGAACAGCGCTCCTAGACTTCGAGTCGAGACGGCGGAGGATATTTGACACAAGGCAAATAGTTACGTCGAATTCAGCCGCTGTCTGGATGAGGATTCAAGCGGCCAGTAACGCTGATCTCTAATTTCCGCTATATCTTTGATCAATACCAGGCGAATTCCGAAGCAGCATCGCAACGAAGGAGCCACGAATGCACGTTTTGCAATTTATCGTGGTATCTTAAATCAATACCAGGCGAATGACAAAGCAGCCTTGCAACAAAGGTGCCAAGGATTGCACACGATTATCCCTTGCTCACATTTACACTCTTACATGCACATTGCTCCCAAAGATATCGGAGAAATCATTCAAGAGTTTAGAGCTTGTCTCGAATGGCGCGGTGCCCTGCTGGCGCAAATACCAGAAGGTCAATATCCCTGTAAGACGAATAGATCGTCACTGGATTTTGCTTTCTAGTAGGAAGAAAACGCCGCCATCTTTCGGATATAACAAGCACTTCTCTGTCAGGATTAACGACCAAACTAGTTGGTGCGCTCGGAGACGCAAAATACTCGCTTTTTAGCGAGGAACATAATAACCAAAATGGTGGAGTAAATCAACAGCTATTAAGCCCAAACACGTGAACCTAGACTACGGTTTCCTGCTCTAAGAAATCGCACCAATTACAAAACATAAGAAGCAAGAGCACACCTATCGTGGATGAATAATGCATTGTTGAGTGCCGCGAGGGACTAGCGAAGGCGTCTGAAGCCATTTGCACCGACGCGGCCTTTCGCAAGGGAAGAGATCGTTGCGATGGAAACTGCCACACGTTTCCTGCACGCTATTCGTCATATCCGGTCGCCGACGCCCCCCGGGTGCCGGCGCTCTTTCCACCCTCTTAATGTTACGACCGAGGCAGGATTTTTTATGGGTCTACCGTGCAGGGATACATCATTTTCCTCGCATTTACTACTAAATTTTCCTCAAATGATGCTTAAGACCTCGGTTAATGCTACGAGGCATAAATATTCAAATATAGTAATTTTTGCGCGACGTAGTACGTTGGTAAATAACGTTTTCTGACACGATCTACCTATAAAACGAGATTTGGTTCGATAAATATGCGAGTACGTGATACGATACGGCAAAAGTTTGAGGTTAATGTATTCAAATGCGAGTAGTATTTTTTTATAAATTTATTTATCATATTTCTCACTATCGTGTTACTCGATACTAGTGAATATTTTAAAGGTCTATATAACATATAGGTTTTGGGGACATGTAACGTGATTTGCGGTGCATATATTGCAGTAATTCCATACTTTAATATTGCGGATCATTGGAATGGCTTACCAAAGATATATCGTCCTTCGTAAGTGAATACTTACAGGTACAATTCATGAATTACTATGGAAAGTTCTTATCGCATTTTCAGTCGTCGAATTCATATTAAACGCTTATTTTTTCTTCTCATAAAATATTGTCTTGAAATATTCTAATCTTTAGGTATACTTTCATTCAGATGATCTGTAATAAAAGATTAATATTGCTAATTGTTAGATGAAGAACCCCAATTGAAGTGTGTGTTCAGAAATTGTATTGTTTCCTTTAAAAATATATTAAAAATTGTATTAATAGAATCATAGATAAATATATATACAACTATGATTACATCTAGTATATTAGATATAGGTAATCACTCATTTTTCATATTATGTTTTCCGATAATGGTTTATGTTCACTTAAATATGTTTATCAATCATTTGATGATCGTTTCAGGGAAAAAGTAATATCTAGGAGGGAATCGTTAGTTTATGAGAATTTTCTAAATTCACACTAGTCCCCTGATCCAGGATTTGCTATCAATTGCGACTTCCCTTCACGGCTTCCAATGTCACTAATCACAGCAGTTCCAATTACCAGACAAACGAAAGTATTTTTCAGACTCGCACATTTTAAAATTAACGATTATTCTCGCTGCCGCATTCTATCGGCAAATATATTCCATAGATTAAAATCTGCGTTGAATTGGAGCTTTGAAGAGATGAAAAAACGGGGTTGCATTCCCGGAAAATGACACGATTCGGAGAGATTTTGTTAAATGTCTATATGTGCACGAAAATGTGTTTCAATTTTATTCGAGGTCCCGGGAACGACAAGTACTCACTACATGAATTATTGGCCATGTAACATTTGTTTTATTCAGAATTTCCCAGATCTTGGAAAGGGAAAAATGTTTATGAAGTTAATATTTGACCAACGATTGGCATTAACGAAACGTCTTCTGTGTTTAAAGGGCTTAGACTAGCGAGGAAAATCAACCACGTGGTGTACAGTATTAATTTTCAATGTCCACACTATTCATCTTGCAACCATGTGAGTGGTGTCTGTGGTTTTGTTAGATACTTAGGAACTCATAAAATCCAAAACAATAAATTAGTTTCAAGTTTAACTGAGATGCAAAAATTTTAAATTATTATTCCATCTTTTATCAACCTGCTCGTACCGACCAAATTTTCTTACTCACAGATTATAACACAGCTGATGACATGCAACAGCAAGAATCTGAGGAAGAGGCCACCCTCCAATTAATACTTGATAATCCCATCTCCTACCTTATGGATTAGAATTTTTTAACATTCATAGTGCCCCTCAGGTCCCACTGGCCAACGTTCTCTCTTTCCAGAACGTGATCACAGGTTCGATTCCTGTTTGGGGCAGATTATAGTGTGATCCTTCCTTGTTATGTCCCACTTTTTCAGTGAACACCGAAGTTCACTTCTCTCAGATTGCGAAGACCGGAATACGGAGTAAGGGTATATGTGCTAATCACACATCGTTGGGTCGCAAGGTCGGGACGCCGCTGGCAGGCTCGTATAATATATATATATATATATATATATATATATATATATATATATATATAAAAGAAAGTCGTGTTAGTTAGACTATTTATAACTCAAGAACGGCTGTACTGATTTGACTGAAAGTTGGTGAGCAGGAAGCTTAGGGCTAGGAGACGGACATAGGATACTGTTTATCCCGTTCGACAGCGTTCCTGTGTGAGAACGCACATTTCGCGTGATTTCGCATGTTAGCGGTCATTGTTGCCTGTTGTAACCCATTGTTGTAACGCCGCACTGATAACAGAACGCGGTAATGATAGCCGCCTTTCGTTCGCCGTTATCTATCTATATATCTATATATATATATAAAAGAAAGTCGTGTTAGTTACACTATTTATAACTCAAGAACGGCTGTACCGATTTGGCTGAAAGTTGGTGAGCAGGAAGCTTAGAGCCAGGAGACGGACATAGAATACTGTTTATCCCGTTTGACAGCGTTCCTGTGTGAGAACGCACGTTTTCGCGTGATTTCGCATGTTAGCGGTCATTGTTGCCTGTTGTAACACATTGTTGTAACGCCGCACTGATAACAGAAGGCGATAATGATAGCCGCTTTTCGTTCGCCGTTATATCTATATATACTACAACTATTATATACTTACGTTATACCCATATATATTTCACCTATGCACCAAAATACAGGAACAGTAATGAATGATTAATCTACTTAATTTTTTTATTTGCATTTTCTAATAAACAATTTAACTTAATAAATTCCAAAATCTGCTTATTTATTGCCTTTAACAGCCGATCCCTATGAATACAGCTTTGTATTTCTCTCTTAAACAAAAATCAATTCCAAAAAAAAAAAAACGCTCTGCTACGTAATAGATTTTTTTATTGTCTATTTCATATCAGAGCGTTTTTTTGAAATTTTTCTTTGTTTGAGAGAAAAACATAAATGTGCAATACCTTTATTTTCACGAGTTCAACAAGGATAGTACAGTTTCTCACAGTGAGTGCGACGCGAAAAAAAGATGGGACCGACTGTTAAGGCGGAACAGAGTTCGCCGGGTCAGCTAGTATATATATATATATATATATATATATATATATATATATATATATATATTGTATATATGTATGTATATATGTATGTATATATATATATATATATATATATATATCTATATATATATATATATATTGTATATATGTATGTATATATGTATGTATATATATATATATATATATATATATATGTATATATATATTGCGATCCACCCCTCTGCCGGCTAGCTCAGAATGGGTTTTCAAGGTGGGCGCAAAATAAAAAAATACAATTAGAATAGCGGGGATCAGGGTCATGTGGGCCGTTGTGGATTGAATGCACTTACACAGAAACTCAAGTCGAATCACTTTCCACTTACTTAAGTATATTATAATTAAATTGCTGTTACAGTAAATGAACATAAAACACTTTACATATACAAGAATTTTGTCTTGCTGAAAAAAAGAAAACAACTTACACTCTTAATAATTAACTACACTGTTTCCTTTCTCTCATTTAAATCACTTTCAAAGAATACTTAAAACTTTGCCTAATCATTCCAGTCGTAAATTTCCTAGTTGCAACTTTACAATTAGCTAAGTTTTTCTTGAAAGAAAAGATTGATTCTATTTTTCACAGAATATCGGTATAAAGAACCTGTACTAATACTTTCTTTCCGAAACAAATTATTCCTTCTAATATCTACAAATTGTTCAAGTTGGCACGACCTTACTGTGTCTTCTCACGGCGTAGAGAAATCTGCGGCGTCGACTCTTCCAATCGCTCGATGTCCTTGTCCTTGCAGCTCGGTCGGGAGCAAAGCCGCCCCTCTGCAGAACCGCACGGTCGCCCCTTTCCAGTACCGTTGTTCAACTCACGATGTGGCCTCCGTCTCGTTTTCCGTTGATACTCTTTTCGTATTCTTTTATAGAATGTAACTAGCTTTTAATTCCATATTTAAAAGAATCTACAATACGACAACTGAGTCTATTGTATAAGAAGAATAAATATAAAAATAAAAAAAACTGCAAAGAAAAGAAATGAATGGCCTCGTTAGTTTCATGCTGTTCACACTCCTCTCTCTTACAAAGATTTTAAATGCGTCACTTATACTTTCATCCTTTTCCTGATGAATTGTTTTAATGCATTGTAATATGATAATTACCTCCTCGAATGTCTTGAAGAGTTTTTATCGTAGATGCAGTCCTGAAGTCCGTAGCAGTACGAGGTGCCGCCTTCTCGTGATCGGTAGGTCCTCACTCTCCAGCTGTTACTTCAGAAAAGAAAGCTTTCTTTCTCCCGACTCTCGGTGTCGCATACTCTACCGAGACGCTCTCTTACGGATATAGTTCGTAGTTTCCATTTTCGGATTGTATTCATGCGCGTTGGCGCGCGTTCAAACAGCTTATCTTATTCTTGAATATTGATGTGCTCCGTTTTCCGAGACCTCGGTAAAACGGATGGTCACAATATATGTATATATATATATATATATATATATATATATATATATATATATATATATATATATATATGTAATATATATATATATATGTATATATATATATATATATGTATATATATATATGTATATATATATATGTATATATATATATATGTATATATGTATATATGTATATATATATATATATACACACACACATATATACATATATACATTTCCAGGGTGGAAACAATGAAACTTTGAAAAGAAGCTCTAAAGTCAATTATAAACATATTTTAGCTAATAAACTCCTCAGATATTTTGAATGGTTGAACCGCAATAAGCACTCGAACGTTTGTTTGAAAATTTCTTTTCATGCAAAAATTAGAATTTCAGAAACATATAAGCACTTCAAAAATATGTAAATGGTTTATTCTTTAGAATAGAAATGATTATACCTGTTTACAAAGAAAAATTAACATAGAAGTTAAAAAGCAATTGAATTGGATGTTTGTAAATTGGATGTTTTTTAAAATCAATCTTTTAGATTGTTTTTGTAAAAATATTTAACTTATTGTTGTGTTATAGAAGAGTATAATATTTACTGCTCTTGAGCAGTACCTATGCCACTTTCGTTCAACAGTATTTTCCATCTGCAGGTCACTTGATGTTTATATTCGAATTTGACATGACTTGATTTTAAAATTCCAAACGTAAGCTTCTATTTATAGCGACTCTTCATTCTAGACACAAACTGGTGTCACTATAATTGTATGTAAGTCTGTGTCGTCGAAGACGACACGTATTCCTGCAGGCAAATTAATGTAATAAATTAACTTTTTATTTTCTGCAAATGAATTTTTTTGATTTCTCCCGACAAAATTTCTGAATCAATTTTTGAAGATATAAGTATCAAATTTTATTTCTACAGCAGTAGTAGGATAAAAGTGACATGAATTTACTTGATTATCAAAAGAGTGGATTCTTTCGGAATTTTATTAATATATAACCATTTGTACCGATTTAAAAGTATCAACACTTCTTAAACAACACTTATTCTGTGGTATGATGACAAGCAGATATAGGCCCATTAAAGCACATGTAGTACAGTAAATCTTTCACGAGTTTTACTTAAGCTAAACGCAATAGAGACACGTCTTCAAAAGCCATAACAATAATTTTTTGTTAGAACTATTACCATTTGGGATTTTTGCGAGACATATACGTTTTTTGACACACCTTGGTGCCAATCTCCGGTTTGTTGGACTCAGTGCTCACTGTGGAATAGTTTCTAGCCTTTTAGCTCATTCGCTTCCTGCGTTTGTTAGCATTTTCTAAAAAAACAATTCTGGATATTTACGCACATTGCAGAAGTTTGAATCGATGTTCCGGCCTTGAAGCTGCATTTCAAATGAGCGTTTGTTCGCATCGGAGGCGTTACCTCCTTGCTCGCCCCAGCTCGCTCCGCCATGGCTCTCCCCACCCTTCCCGCCTCGCCTCACCTTTCCCGGCATGCTTCATCCTCCCCGCCTCCATCCTTCCCTCGCTCCGCCTCGCCACGCCCCGCCCCGCATCGCCCCGCCTCGCATCGCCCCGCCTCGCCCCGCCTCGCATCGCCCCGCCTCGCCTCTCCCCGCCTCACCCCGCCTCGCCCCGCCTCACCCCGCCTCGCCCCGCCTCGCCCCGCCTCGCCCCGCCTCGCCTCGCCTCGCCCCGCCTCGCCTCGCCCCGCCTCGCCTCGCCCCGCCTCGCCCCGCCTCGCTCCGCCTCGCTCCGCCTCGCCCCGCCTCGCTCCGCCTCGCCCCGCCTTTCCAATCCTTTCTACGCATCGCCCCGCCTTTCCAATCCTTTCCACGCATCGCCCCGCCTCGCCTAACCGTGCTCGCCCCTCCCATCACACCTCAGTCTTCCTCTTCTCGCTGCAGTCTCTCCTTCCCCCCCCCCCCCTCCCCAACCCCCACCCACCGACGTATCCACATGGCTTCACCCTGCATTACCCCTCACTCTGCTCCATTCCGCACCACCTTGCCCCACCTCGCCTCTCCCCACCCCGCCTAGCCTCACCTCACCCGCCTCGCTCCACCCCAACCCGCCACGCCCCGCTCCGCCTCACCACGTGCTGCCTCGGAACGCCCCTCCTCTCCCCACCTCACTTTACATCTCCCCACTTCCCGTCTCCCTTGCACGTTCCACCCACCTCACCAACCCTCCTCGCCGTCTGGTCCCGTTTCAACACGGCCCACTAAACCCACTGTTGCTCCACTCCGCACCACCTTGTCCCATCCCACCCCTCCCCTCTCATCGGCAATGTTCCTCCCCTCCCCTTCCCGCTCCCCTCCCCGGGTGATGGACGCGCGCCGGCGAGGCTTCCTCCTCATCGGCTGCTCCGGGGCTTCGCGAGCGTTTGACGAGGATTAATGGAAGGCGCCCCGGCCGGACGCCTACGCCGCTACCCACCGATGACCACTGTAGAGCGAATCCGATTTCCATCTGGACAAACCAATTGGAAAGAGTGCTTACGTAAGGATTCTGACAGAACTCGGTCAGCCAGAAAGATCTTATCGCAAATGAAGTAATAAGGAGATATGGAGGGAGAATAGAAGCCTTTACTAAACTAAAATTTGCAACTTACAATATTTTGGTAGCGTCATTTTGGGGATGAGAAGTTTGAAAATATTCAATTGACAATAAATTGACATCAAGGAAAGTTACAAAGGACGTTGTTGCGTACGTAGCAGACCAGATAGTTTATAACATGCTTAAATTCCTAACACTTATGAATTGTTTACTGAAGCGGAAGTTAAAATTTGAATGATATTAAGCATATGGAAGGAGAAAATAAACTATTGCAAATATAATATATCCTCTATACCTTACCACACTTGTTTTTTCATTGATTATTTTCATTATTTTTCCTTCAAGTATATTACTAAAGTTTCATATAAACTATTGCAAATATAATATATCCACTATACCTTACCACACTTGTTTTTTCATTGATTATTTTCATTATTATTCCTTCAAGTATATTACCGAAGTTTGACACCAATTAATCCAACAAAACTCCCAAGAATTTTTAAATTTTTTTCTCGTTTTCATTTTGTCATTTTTGGCCTCGATGAACAAATGTGAACGATAATTCGACATCGAACTTCAAAGTAGGAGACGTAACAGTATTAATAAAGATGCACTCGATTAGAACCGATTTATCAATCTATTGAATCTATCTGGAAAAATAATTTGTTCTCAGAGAAAAAATTGCTGTAAATCGAATCAATTATTTATTATTTCACTTTGTTGGTTTCAAATGTAACGGTAATATTTATTTCACTTAATGTATAATTTAAATGGTGAATTGGAGATAATGGAATGGTGGGAAGTGAATACAGATAATGAAATGCTGGGAAGTGATTAAGTGATTGAAATGTTGGGAAGTGATTAAGAGATTGAAATGCTTGGAAGTGATTAAGAGATTGAAATGTTGGGAAGTGATTAAGAGATTGAAATGCTTGGAAGTGATTAAGAGATTGAAATGCTGGGAAGTGAACTACGAGAATGAAATAAAAAAAATGATGTGACACTTGGAAAATGAACAGCTGCAAGATGAAACTGAACACAGACACATACACAACTACAAGATAAAAGAACGCACCGAAGAGCGAAGGGCCGGACCGGAAAGCCAGTGCGGGCGCGGGCTCGCCCTCCGACCCGCCGCAATCGATTCGCCTGCCGTGTGCGCTGGTGCTGGCGGTGAGCGCACGGCCGCACGAGCGCGGTCGCCCCGCCCCGCCCCGCCCCGCCCTGACCTCCCCGCCCCCACGGCCACCTCTCCGCTCCGCGCGCGCGGGCGCAAGCCGCTTTGGGTGCTTACGCGCTTGAACAAAGCGCTTTACGCTGCCCCTGCGTCAGCAAGGAGCACCCCGCCCCGCCCAGCCACGCTCGACTCGTCGCGCGCTCGCCACGGAACGTCGCAGCCACGGGCGGACGGAGGTTGGGGGCATTTCACGGTCTGAAGGTATGAGTGGATGATGGCTTGGGGTGTCTGAAAGTCCTGGGTGGCTCTGCAGGTCTAGGGTGGATCTCAATATCTGAGGACGACTGAAGGTGTGGGGGTGTCTTAAGATGTGAGGAGACTTAACGGTCTGAGGAGGGTCTGAACGTCTGAGGAGGGTCTGAACGTCTGAGGAGGGTCTGAACGTCTGAGGAGGGTCTGAACGTCTGAGGGGGGTCTGAACGTCTGAGGGGGGCTCTGAACGTCTGAGGGGGTGTCTGAACGTCTGAGGGGGTGGTCTGAACGTCTCTGATCTGAGGGGGTGGTCTGAACGTCTGAGTCTGAGGGGGTGGTCTGAACGTCTGAGGGGTGGTCTGAACGTCTGAGAGGGTGGTCTGAACGTCTGAGCGTCTTAGGGGGGGTCTGAACATCTAAAGGGAGTCTGAATCTCTGAGGGGGGTCTGACTTGGGGTATGATGGTTTGAGGGGTAATGAGTGTGTGATTAAAGGTTTGTTCTGGAACTGAAGTTCTGGCGTGCATTCAAAGATCTGGACACTGGTCTGAAGATCTGGACTGGGTCTAAAAGTTTTGGATAGGTCTGTAGGTGTGGGGTGGATTTGTAGGTCAATATTAGGTCTGTACGTTCGGGAGGTATGAAGGTCTCGTGGTGATGTTCTGAGAAGTCTGATGATCTGCGATCTAAGGGATCCGAATGTGAGGAAACAAACTAATTCTGAAAGTCTGGAAGATTGCACACGTTCTTTAAACGTTAAGGTTTTGTCCGTACTGTTTAACAGTGAAGACAACCAAAGCGTTTGTAATCACAACCCGCAGGAAAATATCACGACAGAAACTCACGGGTCTTTGATTTCCCTCAGGTTACGGGTTCATGGTTTGCCTTCTGAATGCCCACTCGTAAACCCGAATCTAGCACAGTATTGTTAATTATGATCCAGTAAATTTAAACATTGCACAATAAAACGTGCAATAATTGAGAAAAATAAAAAAGCACAGAATAAATTAAATGAAGTATACTCTGAAAAAAAGAGAAAAAAAGCAACAAAAAAATAATAAAAATAAAGGCGCAGAACGAGGTATATAAAGTCAACTTTGGAAATGTCGTCGGTTGAGGTCAAGCACTAAACGCGTCTAACCGTTCACGCACTCGAGGAACGGAGAGAGTATTGTTTCCGGGACCCATTACTAATAATGTTTATTAACTACATGAGTGTGGTGCATGTTATTTTATATCCAGGGAAGTACGACTGTTCAATCCTCGCTAGAAGTAATTTCTAGCGCCCTTCCTTCACATCGCCTTGCCGAGTTTCCTTCATCCAGGAACTTTTTCAAGGGGCCACACTCTATCCGAGACGATCTCTGAGCTCCCGTCTAGATTCTGGATATGCGCGACTAGTCCATTGAAGAGCAAGTGTGTGTGTCTTAGTGTGTGTGTAAGTGGAGGAGGAGCAAATAATTGCCGGAGGTCCATTAGATAGTTGATAATAATTTTGTTCTGGGATTCATGTAGACTTGATAATAGAAACTACGGGGAACTACCCATCAGAGCGTCGAGATATCAGAATTTTCTTCCGCGCAGATTCTTAATTCGACGTACGTAGGAAGAGTTGCGACTCAGTACCGTCGGGTCTCGATCAGGACAACACCATGGTCTATGTTGTTGGAGATGCCACAACGTTGTTTATAAACTATGTCAGCCCGTCGCAGGATTGGATGTTCGAAGGGGACGGTATAACGTGAGGACAAATTGTTCTTTCAAATGCGAGTCGGGTTTAAGATTCCAGGAATATCGTTGCTTTCACTTGTTTCTTCTTTGGACAGAATTGTGCACTTCGCACACAATTGTTCTTATGAAATTTCTGTGCAAGAATGACAGATAGAAAATGAGAAGAAAGAAGAAATAGGTATAAAGTGTGTATGAGAGAAGATATCAAACGTGTGTATTGAGAAATCAAACGGATGTCATATAACAAAAACAGAATATGTTAAGAGTTTTCGTGAATTTATGTACAAAAAATGCTATAATTTCTAGGAACTGAGCGTCAGGTTTCATTAAAGCATTTGAAAGAAACTTCAGTTATCTTGTGTAAAAAAAATACCTTTTTTGCAATTAGATATGAAAAGCAGATATTATGTAAAACGAAGGGTTATATGGGCAAATTATGATAATAGTGGAATAGATGCATACCAATGTACCCTATTCTCAACTTGGAAGCATATTTCTCTACACTTATAATGCAAACGTTAACGCGTTTTAGAAACCTTACAAATTACTTGTTTAACATTGAATAATAATATGAAAATACTCAAACTACAAATCCAAGTACAATCAAATTTTGAACTTCCCTAGTTTTCTATACAATTTTTGCAATCGCAATTAACAGAGAACTCAATATTTGGTCTTCCAGTGACTTTTCAAATTACTAATTTTCAGAATATTTTATGTTTCGTATGTAGGGTGAAGTATCTCCGTTGATATTTTGATGGATGATGAAATTCTTTTCTTCAAAAATTCTTCCGTGCTTCAAGCGAATTTTTTTTGCAAAGGAGAGAGTTCTTGGAAAATGGAAAAACTTGTGAGTTTTATAGATTCTCTTGCTTTTTAATTAAACGCATGGCTAGGTCTTAAAAACCTTTCATTCATCATCTTAAAAAATGGGTGTATTGCAAATTTTCCTTTCCCTTAAGACGTTTTTACGATTATATCACAAGAAATTACATTTATATGAACAAGAAATAAACAATACTTCTCTCTTAAAACAAATTTTGATATTAAATCAATTTTCTTTCGAAATTAAAATTCTGTAAATTAACGTGTCCTTTTCCCAACTAATTTTTTTTTCAAATATTTTTGAGTGAAATTTAGTTTAGTGTCGACTAAATTGTGAAAATGAATGACAGACTATAATATTAATACTAAATGCAAAGATAACAAGATTATTGTAATCTAAAACAAAATTAATCAAGAAAATATGAAAAAAATTGTTATTTCTTCCTTTAACAAGTATATAAGTATCATGAGCGCTGCACTTATCCTCCACGTAGGGCGTGAACCGAAGTTCGGCCTACCGTGGGTTAATGTTTGGCTCTTGTTCATCGCACCGTATCCCGCCACCTTCCCAGCCGTGTTGCGGGAGCTTTACAGCGGCGGCGACAAATAACGGAGGCATAACGGCCTCGGAGCCGTCGCCGCTAATCGTCGCTAAGCGAAGTCTAAGCGTCCTACGCGCTCCTGGCGGCGCCCCGATGAATTACTGAACGCACCCTGCGGGCGCTCGGCAAACTTGGCCCCCTACGACGACGACCCCCCCTCTCCCCTCCCACCGACGCTTGCGTCGCCCGAACCCACTGCGTCATCGCTCGGGCCTCCTTTCTGCTGCCAGGTTCCTCGGAATCGAGGCAACGAGGAGTGAGGTCGCAAACTCTGAAAGATTCCTCGTAATATGTTGTTTTTAAACATTTTAATCAATCACTACTTCATCATGTTTGGACAAAATTATTTATGTGGTTTAAGACGTCCGTGTATTTAGTACAATCTTTATACAATAAATTTAAACTACAAATAAAGACATCAGGAAAAAATCGAAAATCATCTCTTTAAAAATACTCTCTTCGCTAAAAATATTGCTCTTAACTTCTATTTACTACTTGTATCTAACCACAAGTACTGTCAATGTAATGTCTCATGGAAGAAGTAAGAAGTAGAACATAGAAATTGAGTCGTCACTCCAGACAAATCCTTTTCTCTCCACACGGCTGATTATGGAAAGAACTTTGCATATCTGAGATTATGTATCAAATCACCGCCATGTGCATGATAACAGTTGTTTGTATTTGACATAAAATGCCTCAGATAAGTAGAAAAGAACATCCCATTGTACCGCACAATGAACTGTCCTTGGCGCTGTGCACAGATATTTACAAAACGCTAGTCATTACCTAGATTTCATCTAGCCAACGTTCACATGCAAAAGGATCTCCAGGCCGAAGTTATGGACTCTAATACCCGTCGCGCTTGAATTCCAAAATTGTAAACCTTATAGAGACGAAGAAGTAGTAAATTACGTGATAACATGCCCTATGTGCTGATTACGACATGGTGAGAAGCCAAAAATCTGTTTTTGGCCAAGTTTTTGACAGCCTTGTCTGTTTGAAGCGAAATAAAAATTGTTTTTAAGTGGAGAAGCATGTCACATGACAGATGTTTGCTCAGGTCGTGTAATACAAAAAAGAAATAGTTCATCTCAGTTCATGTCAATGTTAGGAAGTAGAGAGAGAGATTATTTAAAACAATATGAAAATTTCAAGAAAAACGAACATTGTATGACGAAGAGTAAACTCTAAAGACATTGAACGGAAACAGAACTTCAAATAAGAGATTTAAAAAATTGGAAATAAATAAAAGAAAAAGAGAAATGAACTGGAAGATATACATATATACACTTACAAATGAAAAAAATCTTCTTCGAAGAAACAGGAAAGAAGAAAGTGATGTGAATATACCGAATAAAAAGAGATCATTATTATTCAGTAATAGTTAATGTTGAGAAGGTTGAAAATTCATAAACGGAATAATATCATTTTTTTCAATGATTCTTCATACGGTTAACTTTTATGTATAAAAAAGGAAAGAAAACTATCCTGAATATGGTAGAGGCTGGATATATGAGTGGGAACAGCGTCGGGGAGAAAATTCGAAAATTACGTAGTGGATATTTTGAGAAAACGTCAGAAGCAATGTTATAGCATTTTAACCACTACTTGTAATGAAAGCATTGATTATGAGTTCAATACATATACTTTTCCTAGTATTATTTTACTTCTAAATTTCTTTAAATTCCAAAGTATTTCATTCTGTTAAACTTTACATTAATAAACATATTAATGTAATGTCTTCCGCTGTTAATATGCATGCATTTTGTTCCAGGTAAGCAAACATATGCACTGCACTTGCAACGTGCGGTGTGGAACGGCAACGTGTTTCCACGTGCGTGTTGGAGTGAACAGCGTGCATTATTTTATGTCTGTAAGTACTGTTGTTGCCAAATTAAAACAGCATATATACTGCATGCATAAGAAATTAAAATCAACTACATGTTTGAGTTATTTGATTGAAATGTCATTTCAGCAACTCATTTTCGACATATATGAAATTAGTAATTGATTGATTTATTCGGCCTAAATAAGGTGAGAAATCATTGTAAAGAAATTGTGCCCAAATACCTGTAGTTTAGAAAAATGTAAATAACCAAAATAGATTCTCATTCGATGTGAGACCAATTATACACCATCCATAAACTAAAACCTGATACTTGATATCGTAACAGTTATTTTTTGATAAAAGGACTTAAGCGTATGTTGATTCAGCTGCTAAAGGTTCATTCACGTATAGTTAACACTTACTCTCTTCATAATTTAACTTCCGCAAGACTTTTAGCCTTCTGCCCTCTTTTCCTCCCAAAAAGTATTCTTTTATTGCACTTCTTCAGCTGTGTAGCACAAAATCTTATTTTTTACCAAACAATTATTTCTTCTTTCCGTTTTAGTAACTTAAACGTTTGAACTGAAGGTGATATTGTGTACATTTTATTCAAAACATCATTTTTACATTTTATTTAAAATATTCTAGCTTTTACTTCATAATGAAAATTTATAAAATATTGAGTACATCCCGGGAACAAATAAATGTTACTTGAAATCTTATGTTACTACGTCTAACAATAAATTATTACTATTGTTTCTTTAAGATGTTATTTGAGACTGTTATTTTCGTAATTGATATGATGAACACGAGTTGTTGAATAATCTTTTCACTTCCCTTACATCTTCATATTAATGATAGACTAAAAAACATTAATAAACATTAATAACATAACATTAATAATTCATAATTTTGATCGTTTTTTTCTGACCATTTTGTTCTTTCCAATTTTTGACATTAGATTTAACAGTTATATTCATGGAGGATATTCGTTATTTATATCTACGCCGCGTAAAAAATATGAAAGCCATCATTTTTACTACACTTTTTCTTCTCCACTGACATGTTTATCTCGAGCTTGCGAGCATTTAACAAATATGTTGCTCCAGTGTGCAGAAGTGACATTAACTTGTTTTCATGTCCCGATCCCTGTATGCACTGTATATTATTTCAGTCTTCCGTGGAAATATGGTTAGTACATCTCTGTCAGGCTTTTCATTTCTTGAAGCGTCTCAAAATGCATAACACATTTATCAAGAGTTATCGGAATACCGTTAGGAGAGAGAAATGCCGTGAGGGCCCGAAAAAAAACTGTATTGTGCCTGTTGCACGTCACAAAAATTGCGATCGTCATTTGTCTGGACTGCGTCATTTGACGATGCCTCTATGCATAAGCCAAAGGCAACAGTATAAAAGACTTAATTATGTTTCAGCGTAATTCCAGAAATAAAAGGACAACCTTACAATGTATAAAATTTTATCTTTTATTTATGTTTTCATTAAAATCTGAAAACGCTGTAGCTTGTTATCAAAATAACAACTGGTTGTGATAGTTTTTCATTTTTATTTCAGTCACGAATTCGCGCCGTGAAACGTGCGTAATTTCGTCACGTTTTCCAATATCTCTCTTCGTTTATGTTCGAACGCAGGAACATTTTATTCCTTGCCTCCTTCTTGGATCAGTGCACAGTTGTACGCAAGGAATGCAATTTTCTTGTATCGCTAGTGTTTTCCCTTGGCGAGAACAATTTACGACTTTGCCAATGAAACGCTATATAGCGTGAGCGTCTCTGCGTAGTTCGCCAGGCGGTGAGCTGCAGGTTGGAGGGGAATCGATTTGGCCACCCCTGACATATCGCGAGCAAAATAAAAAGGGCGAAAGCGTCAAAGGCAGCGAACGTGAGGGGGAGGTGAAGGGAGTGCTGCCGGCAGAGACGGTGGGGATGGCAAGAGATGAGGGCAGAGGAGGGGAAGCCGGTGTTGGGCTGTGGAGATGGGGAGGGTTGTGAAAAGTGGCTAGGTTGGTGGGGGTGGCGTGGGGGGAAGGCGGTGTGGGGGTATGGGGGTGGCGGCGACAGCCACGGCGGGAGCAGGCGGCGGAGGGGGGGTGACGGAGGGGGGGACGTCGGCGGGGAGACGTGACGGTAGAGTTGTGACGGCGGGGGGAAGAGGGTTGCAACGACGCGGCGGGGGCGGATGTGGGGGCTGCTTTCTGCCAAGCGAGTTCCTTCTTTGAGGCCGACATCTGCGTTGCAGGGTTGCTCCAACTGGTGTCTTTTCCTCTACGCTTCATCCAGCCGCAGTGTCACGTATCAGCGTTTGGTTGTTTAAGGGCACGAGTGCGTGCGTATATATGTTTGAGTTAGTGTGTTTTCGGTAATGCGTGGTTGTGCTGTTGATGAGTGCCGTCCTCAACTCTTTCAGCGATGAAATATTTCAGTAGTCAGATGAGATCTTTCAGAAATCATAATGTATGAGATGACTTCAGAGTGCAGAGAGTTCGATGTCTCTTTAGAAATCATATAAATGGGTTGGCATAGAAAAATACGATAAACTATTAAAAGGAAATGATGTTTTTTGAAATTTATCTTACGCACATTACACGCAGGTATTACAACAAATATTTTACACTACAAGTTCTGAAGTCTTCCTTCTGAGTGAAATTTCAAGAAACTTCATAGCAATAAATGAATGGTATTTTTGGTCAAAGAGAAAATCGGCTTTGTTTTGATAGCGACGTCTAACAATAGAAATGGGTTTAAATGGGTTGTGAATAAATATACATATGAACGCATAATATACGAATACCACGTGCATGTAGAAAAAGTAAATTTAAACAGTACTCATCAGGCACACAGACCGTTGTTATTATTAAATTGAACGTTCTGAAATGGGGCAGTCTGACATATCTAAACATACATGTTTGCCCGTCCGTCTGCAAACTATTTCTTATGAATTTAAACCTGAGAAATTTGAAAAACAGAAATCCATATTATTTTTCTTCAAGTATCTGGCGAAGTTGCCAGCAAATTGGGTTTGCTTATTTATAGGAAAATAATTAAATCATGACTTGTTTAATTTAGTAGAAATGTTACTTCTGCGATATTACTTGAGCGCTGAACAAAGTTTCATTACCATTTGCAAGATTCTTCATATCGTTTCCATCATTTTCACGGATATTTCCACTTGTTCTCTGTGTTTCATTGATTTAATTTATGACAAACATGAAACAAAAATCCTAATCCTAATTTGGTCTTCACTATTAAATATGTCATTCTGGGGAATTTCGTTCCTTTATTGTGAAATATCTGCTGAAGTTCTTCGTTAATTGTTAACTTCAAGACTGACATTTTACACCCTTTTATTCCTTTCCTTCTTTGAAAAAACTCTAATTCGTTTCCTTAGATTGATTGATTGATTTTTTCGTGTTTCCGGGCGCGTCAACTGCTTCGGTCATTAGTCCCGTTAGTGTAGTGCATGTTTGTTTCTCGGGAGATGGCGGTGATCTTCCCCCGCTGGATGGCGAGATCCGGCGCCGACCTACCGTCGGCTAGTGGGGTTTCCTCCTAACCAGGACTCTCCCACCAACGGGGCACCGCCCCAGTCGGGACAAGCTCTAAGCTCCCGACCGGTCTCCCGGAATATGTGGTAGTGTAGTGAATGTTAGTGTAAGTGTGTGTGTAAGGGGAGAGGATAGGACAAGGAAGAGGAAGGACAGATCGCGCGCGGTCCGTGGCCCGTTTTTTAGGGTACTGCTCCGGCATTCGCCTGATGTTGATCGGAGAAACCACGGAAAACTACCGATCAGAGCAGCCGGCCGCAAGAATTCTCCTCCAGACAGCGACTGAATTCGACCTAGCTGAATAGCTAGTATCGAAAATCCTGCCGCCGTCAGGACTCGAACCTAGGACCTCCCGGTTAGAGGCACTGCAGTGACATCAGTTGATGCACTGAGCTACCGCTACCGGTCGTTTCCTTAGATGTACCAAACATCTTTACTCTGATGGAGAAACGTTTCTGCGACCTGATTAGATGCATTCTTGGCATTCGTACGGAAGATGCTATAAACTTTGGCAAACACTGCATTCACCGCGAGAACTCCGCTGTTTACATTCTTTCCTGCATCTCTAGTGCCAGGAGCGTACGTCCACTAGCATCAGTACACACCGCATCTCAGCCGATTACCCGTCTTGCTGGCCATTTTTATAAAAAGACTTTTCCAAAACCCCTTCCCTCTCCTGCGAGCCGTGTAACTCCACATTCTACGGGATACTCACCCTGCTGGAGAATCTGTGAACTCAAGACGTCTTTTAAAGCCATCAGGTGGCGTGTCCAGGATAGGGATTCTGGGAGCCCATCTATATAAGACCGCGCAAAACTTTCGCGTTGCCTGGCCTCGCCAAGCGTTGCTCTGCCTTGCCTTGGCTTCGGACTCCGTTAGGCACCGTTCGCCTTGCCCATTGATCCGTTCACAACTAGCCTAGGCGCTGGACACTGGAACAGAAAACGAAAAGGTTGGGAAGGAATCGAAAGTTGCAGCAGCTGGGAAATCGCAGCTCGAGCGTCAACGACTGCTGAACGAAATTTCTTTATACTCTTGTATTTTATTCGGGTATGATCGGTTTAGTACTTAGCTGTCAGAAGCAGCGGCAAAAGGGGGGGCACGCGTTGCAGTCAGAGATTTCTTGCAAGAAATGTGTTCACATTCGAGACAAAAACAGAGTTTATTATTTTTACATTTCTTATAAATTTCTGGAAATATTTGATCCGCAAAAATTAACGTTTATCAAATTTTATTGATAACAATAATTAATAATAATAATAATAATAATAATAATAATAATAATTTTAACACTAAATTTTAATTAAATTATGAATATCAGTTCACATGAAACTGAAGATGGAGCTGGGAACACGAAATAGGTTCGAAGTTGTCTACATGTTTAAATACAAATCGGAACATTAATTGTTTTCATTGCAGGAGTATCTTTAAAAAATATTTTATTTGAAGACTTCAGTCTCTGGTGATTGACTTATTTTGTGAGATTCTATAGTATGGAAACAAAATATTTAGTTATTTCTCTCGTTACGTCGTGCACTAAAACCTTCTAAACATCTTCTTTATTTTTATTGCATTCCACTTTTGTCTGTCAATCAATTCATCTATATTTTTTTACCTCCGAACGTGTTATCTTGTTAGGCAGTTTTCAACCTTACATCAAGATGAAGAGCTGAACATATGGGTTGAGGTTGAGGATGAGGTAGTGCGTGACTAATGACGAGGCAATAGTGTAATAGTGATAGGCACATAACCACGTCGAACCTACAACAATTTGTTTTGTCTACCACTGATTTCAGATAAATTGTACAAAAATCAAACACCGATACCTATGGTATAAGTTGAGAAATCTGATTGCAAAGCCACGAGGGATATGTATTGTTGTAATGTTGATATATCACTATTTTCATATATTTTTCAACCCCGTAGAGTAAGTTCTGTACTGAGATTTGAGTCATTTCAGGCGAAATCAATATCATTGTCTTCTTAGCTAGATGGGCAAGTGAGACAAGCTAGTGAGACGAGCAGCGTCTCTTTTGTCATTTTGCTGAGAAACGCTTCGTTTAAGCAATGCTTTTTCTTAACGATTTACCCTTCTTTTATAACGAACAGAAGCTGTACTAAAAGTTGTCGAAACGCTAAGTATATTTCTAATTATTGCTGAGAAACATCACTTTTTATGTGGAATGACGAAAAACGATATATAGCAATTGATTGATTGATTGATTGATTATTAAGTGTATTTCACGTGTCAGTTTGAGTAAGGAGTGGGATAGGACAAGGAATGATAAGGGAAAATGCCGCGCGGTCCGTAACCCGTTTGTTAAGGCACTGCTCTGGCATTTGCCCGATTCCGATCAAAGCAGCCAGTCACTAGAATTCCCTTCAGTCAGCGACAGAACTTTATCTAGCCATCTCGTTAGTGTAGAAAATTTTGCCACGACCGCCGTCGGGACTCAAACCTTAAGCTCTCCGGATCAGAGGCACTGCAATGACAACACTGAGCGCGGGTATGATACATTGTGAATTGACGGAACTGAATACTACTATAGTCTTGTATCATGCGCGGCTCGCCGATCGCATCAGATCTTGCCCCATTTCGCCAACCGGCCACCCAATCGCAAATTCCATATTAACAACAGACCTCGGATTAAAGAAAAGACGGTGTTGAAAAAGTTGCAATAAATACTTTCAAGGAAACTCTATGCTTCTGTAGACAAAACATTCAAAAAATCATATATTGCTAATAATATGAAAAACCCGATCGTGTGTTTTTTCTACCTCAATTGTCTTATTCTGTATAACTGGGCGAAAACAGAGGAAAAGGGGAAAGGTTTATGCCAAAACATATTTGGTTAAATCAAATCGGTAGGTATTTTGGACCTAACATTAAATAAAACTCTATGCTTATGAGGCCAAAGCGGTAAAAGTATCGGGCTTTCATAATCTTATCAGGAACCCACTGATGTGTTATTTTCCACCTGAAATGTCTTACCTGTGCGTCGAAAAAAGAGTATATACTAATAAAATCTTTACTAAAATTATCCGTTTATATTTTGAAAATAACGTTAAACGGAAACACAAATCAAATTTCAATATATTATGGTTACATTCATTTTCTAAAAAAATCAACACTATCTACTTCTTTGTATTATGTACTCTAAGCGATTTTAAATAACTATGACAATGGTACATACAGGTAACTGCGTTCTCTGCCTTTTTCTCGCTACCGCTCACGCAGTAAAGAGAAAGTTATGTAATGATGCACAAAAAACGGCGAATTTTCGGCAGAAAAACTCTTATTATAGGTCCCTGGTAACGAAAACGTGGATAAATGTAGTTACTAAATTTACAAGACAGTCCTCTAACACATGGCGTAGCCAGAATCTATGTTTTGTGGTATAACTAGAATCCTTGATACCGAAAATTCGAATGGCGGCAAAACGTCCATCCGTCTGTCCATCTGTGAACAAGCGCCTAAGCCGTTCAGCCGATTTTCACCCAAAATGGTATTCCTCACTCGATCTGGTTGATGCCACGGTCTCTTGAATTTGAAACCGATATTTAATTTGCGGGGTACTTTACATCATGCCGCTGGGACTTTTCAAAATTTTCAAACAAACGGCTCAATCGTAACATTTTGCTGTTAGATTGTGTGAAGTACATTTACGAGAATAGTGCAGGTCTTATTTTCGTTAAAATCTCTGAGTTTTCAAAAATTGCAAAACTTCCAAATTTTTTCGCCATCTTCCTACAACTACAGTTATGAAGATAATAGATTTTTTCCTTTAATGGTATCTGTTCCTTTAAGATAGATTTTGAAATAAGTACATTTTTTCGAAAATTTGAATAATGTTTGTGTTATTTTGCTTAAAAATACGATCGAGAAAGTGTGTGCTGTTTGAGGAAAATTGATTTCATGTTTGTCCGGAGCCAAAATTGACAACTTGACAACGAGTGAAGCTGTTGCGTTCCAGCGAGGGAGAAGAACCGCTACCGCCCAGCTATAACATACATGCACGTACGAAACTAATGACCAAAGCAGTCAACTCGTACAGAAACAAAATGTTTCCAAAATTTTAAATTCGAGTACTTTTCGCCTAATTTTACGTGAAGTACGGGCGAGAATGCACGTGCTGTTTTAGCACCGCTAGTTTTACACCATGGCCACCTCTATGCACACGATGTGAACGGAAGCGAAGCGTGACACGCCCCCTGGATCTTGCGTGATCGCTTGCGTGCACGCGTGGGCGACAAACGCCGCCGTAAAGGTCGATTGGCTGCGCATTGGTTGCCTGGTGTTGGGCACGCGATTTACTACTACGTTGCGCCCCAACACCCTTGCACTTGGGAACATGAAGTGCACGGAGGATTGCTTTAGAGCACTTTACTCGCAATATTAACCTACCTAACATTCAGTGCAATTCCTTTATTTTTTCCTCAGGACATCTTGTTCTACAGGATGTTTCACGGCTCATCGATAAAACTTGATGAGGAAAAACGGAAATTGACTCCTCATGTAAATTGAGGAGTTTTAGCGTTGTCCATTTGTTGCATTGAAACCCAATGCTTATCATCACTCTGTAGTAGTAGGGGTGACGTCATGACATGAATTTCTCAACAGATATTTGAGAGAACGATAATTTATTCACACATAGGAAATTCTTGTGTGGTGTAGCAGCCAAAATCCTGCTGAATAAAACCATACGAAATGTTTTTTTTTCAGAAATTATCATGCACGCCTCTCAAGAGCAAGAAATAACATACTACTTCCTAAAACTACAAAGAAATAAATATGTTAATAAAACAGTTTTCATAAATTACATACCAAGACTAGGAAAATATTGATGTTCCATATCGCTAAACCTGAAGAGCAAATATTTAATGGCGAGCAGCCTCTTTCTTCGAAACTTTCTGTTGCATGACATCATCTATATTGTTACCTAAGACGTATTGAGACTGAGGGGAATAACACTATAAAATATTTGCAATTTTAAGTAAAAAAGGACCATTTATTGTTTTTTGATTTTCCGCGCGGATCGGGGTTTGTCTCGAAACCATTAACATCTTTGACATGATGTAAATCTGCATCAATTTCTTTCAATTCTTGCGTGAATTGGAAATTAATAACTTAAATTTTACAGTACTTGTACATTTCGAACTTGTCGCGGATTTCTTGCCGGACCGCTTCTCTGAAGCCCGATGATAGATTCAACATAACAATTCGCTTCAAATTGTCTCCTTGTGAACGCAAGCCGCCACACATTCCCTGGGGTTAGAAGTCATGGTATAGTAAGTTTGTGCATCATGTTGATAAGACGAGTGAATTTGTATTACCCTGGCATTTCAGTTTCCAAGTCAATAGAATATTTTCCTATTCTCCATAACTGAAAAGTCGTTCTCAAAGTTGCACCAATGTGTTTTGTATCGCGGATATATTATAACAACTGTCATTCTTTCAAGCTCTCTTTCTCTTTATCGCTTGTTATAGTTATTATTCTTTTTTGATTTTTCTTTCTTCTTTATTTTTTCTTTCCTTCTTTCTTTCTTTCTTTATCCATTTCTTTTACTCGCAGTTTGATGTACAACAGTAATATCCGTCCATTAACTCATTGACCAACGGGACTGCACAATGAAGAATGGATATGTTCTCTTTATTCTGCACGACGCCGGTGTATGGGAAGAGATTTTCAAAAGTCAGTTCGCTTGAAATTTAAAGAGCTGTATATATTGAATAAGGTTGTAGAATAGGTTTCTGGTTATTTGAATGATCATTTCATTGTTTTGAGCACCTCAGAGTCATACCGATATTGCAGCAGCACCTATTGTTTATGGAAGATGATAACGCAGGACATGCAAGATTATGAGAGGCCTCGGAGAACAATAAATAGTTCGATTGTGACGTACGCATGCGCGGAGTTCTCTATCTACCACGATGATGGAAATTCATCACACACACACACACACACACACACACACACACACACACTATTGCTGTACTGCCAGCATACTGTTAGTCCTAATCATGATGGTAAATTTTTCCTCGATGCATGAACACAATTACAATATCTGTTCTGAAATATCAGAACGTTCTCACGCCATTGTCTGACACATCAAAGAGCTATTCAGAATGGCATCCGGTTGTCTTCAATGATACGTTCCGCGTTTGCTTTGGTTGTCTCAACCAACGCATCCGAGCACGACGACAATGAAAATGCAAGGAAAATGATAAAACATAATATCAAAGAAGTGAATCAGGTGACTATAGGTGTGAGCATTCCAGCTTACACACCACAAACTAAATAATTCATTGCTACATTTTTTTAAGTATCGTCCGATATCCATGAAACATACTTTTTTTATATCTTCTAATGGGTTGTATTGTTGAAATGAATTTAAATTTTGAATTTGACACAAATATCAGGAAATATATTTACATAACTTACATTTGTATCTCAAGATATATTTTTCTTACAAGTAAACAATATTTTCATTTTTTCTGTTATTCGTACATACATGTTCTAAAACGAGTTATGCTTTTTTCATCATTATTTTCTTTGAGTAAAGTACTGTTGGTATTCAGTCCTCCGCAAAGCCTTTTGAATACAGATATGCACTACATCCGAAAATCCCTAACGTAGCAACATCCTCTTTTAGTCATTCTTTTAACGATGGACATCCGGCTGGACACAGAATATCCATGCCCCGACGCCTACAAAGCGCAAGCTACTTACTGGCGTTTCCCAGCTAATCCACTCCAGCCCTTCTCAATCCTTTGACAAGGGCCCCAATCTCTCCCAGCTCCCCCTTCGCCTGTTCCTCTTTAACCATTGGATGGTTCCCCGCCTTGTAAGCAAGGGTGTTAATGGGCATTTTCTGATCGCTTCGACGCGCGTTTTTTTTCGCCGGTCGAGCCCACAAAAAAAAAAATCGGAAAACAGCTGCGTGCGCTGCGGTAACCCCTTCCCCTCCACCACCGATATTTCCCCTTCCCTTCCCCCGATCTCGCCCTGAAGCGACCGATACGCTGCGCTGCAGCAACGTTGGTGGCGCAGAGCTGTACTACAGTACCGTTCAAAAGTATAAGGGCACAGACAAAATTCATGATGTTGTCTTGGGAAATGTCTGCCCTGTTTTTCGTCTACGTAATGTTGTTTGGGACTGTTTTCTGCTAAGTCTCTTGGAAAATGGCTGTGTGGATTAAAAACAATGGGATTCAAAAGGATAAAAGTCTAACTGTAGGAATACAATTTCCATCTAAAATGTACTTCGTACACTTCACTTTGAAACATTGATTAATCTGATGGTTGCCTATTTATGATTTTGTTTGCTACAAAATAGTAACTTTAAAATTGTTGTGAAGGTTGTTTTAATATATTATTTCTTTTTCTGAATATAGATTTATATGCAAATTTACAGATTTAATGTTGATGTATTCACTGGGAGAACTAGCGCACGCTGACACTTGGTTCTTTCCCCCACTTAATGAAGAGAATAATGATTCATCAGGTTGGCAGTAGCAGCTAAAAACTGAAAATTATCGACTAAATGTTTATGTGCAAAAATATTTTGATATTTATTTTCAAAATGTATATTTTCCAAACTACATAACCAACTTTTTTACGTCTACGCAGATATAATAAACTACAGTGCGAAGGAAAATTTACCTAGCAGACCCAAACGTTTGGACGTTCCTGATGATACCCAAACGTTTTGACTTCATGAATTTTGACTGTGCTCGCAACCTTTTGACCTGTAGTGTATTGGACCAGCCGATGCGACCCTGAGGCACGCCCGACATTTCCCCTGCCCCTCCACCACGACTCGTTCTGGCATCACCTCATCGCCACTCACCCGCTCGTCGTCCGTTGTTCTGTGTCCGGCTGTCGCTTGCCTGCTACTGACACACAGTAGGGCATATCCGCGGGTGGAAGGCACAACTTCTGTGGGCGGAGGAGTCCATGTAATCGCTTAATCTACCATTGTTCTCGTTTGTTTCTCTTATATTTAGTACTATACATTTTAAAAACACTCTAGTAAGCGCGATTCTTTCAAGGGATGCGTAACCTGCTAGAAGTTTAATTTTTAGCTCTAGCGATAAATGTGAGACTATCTTCAAATGTTCAGATAAATATGTGGATGCAACAAAGAAATCAAAATACTTATGTTTGACTGCATCAGATACCACTGACCAGAGTGTATCACAGTTATCAAAGAAATGAAAGTAGTAAGGTCATCTAAAAATACATCATGATAATGTTGTAAACATGATATATTTTGTTACGTAGGCTTGCGCCTATTAGTCTAACAGCTTGGACTTGCAAAGTTTTCTTTACGCAAAATAATATGTCACCTTTATCACTTGTGTTATAAAAAATATTATTTAACATCTGCTAATACTGCATCTTTTACTGTATTAAGATAACAATATTACACTAATGTTGTTAATGTGTTTACTTCCCCCATTACGTTTATAGATTTAATATTATAAAGAATAGCTAGACATACTTGAATCAAAAGACAGTATGGTGTGCACCGTCTGATGACGAAGAAAAATGAATGTAAAAACTTAACTGGAACACAGAAAGCTATTTTTCTTTCACAAAATCGTATACACATTCTGTTAAAATTTCAAAATAACCTAATAAGTTATGGAAGAAAAAAATTGATGTGAAGTACCCACATGCGGAGGGGAGGTTTGATTTTCTTCACAACATATCCTCAAGGCAGAAACAGACTCAGACAGCGTCTGAATACAATAAGACATTTTCCTGCGTAGATGCATAGAATATTAAAATATTGCCCTAAGCACTAAAAACGTTAAGAATAAGCTCAGGTATCACCAATCCGTTCTTAACTTTCTAACTGTTTTATAATTCCACGCGAATCAACCTCGCTCCCACAATCTACAATTATGTAATAATGCAATTTCTATCACATAACTGTTAATACCCCTTTTTCCTCATGATTTACATAACACTTGACGTTCAGATTTTTGATGCACTAAACAGATCCACGCCATTAATTAATTTGATACTAATAATGATACAACTAATTTTATTTCTTATGACCTATTTTAATAAGATCTAGATTTTGATAATATTATTTCGTTACTTTTAGTAATCTGTTATTTTGTTTTACTAACGGTTGGAAACTCAATGACGCAGTCACCTTCATGCAGTCGTAACTCATTCTAGAATTTTTTTATCTTAGCTCAAATTTTATATGTTTATTCACATGTTTTTTCGCACATTCCCTCTCGATCTCCTCCTCCTCCCACTAGTTGCACGCCACAGTCCTTTTCTCCATTTTACACCATTCCCGCACTATTGCGCATCCTTCTACGTTCTGATGTAAAACCGATGTCCTTTCCTTTTGAAATAAATATTGAAGAAAGGTGAATATTTTCTGCTTTGATGGTGTAAGTACTTAGCTCAAATTGTGTACTCACAAATCAAATGGCTTCACGAAGTTAGAACTTACTGAAATCAATATTACGTAAGTCATATTATTTATTTTTAAATATAGTTAAAGAAATATAATCCGAATTTCAATAATATGCTTATTTGTGAGCATATTATGTACATGTTCAGAGTTTAAGTTAAAACTTAAACTCTGTGGCTAGCAACACCATTGAGAAGAACATGGTTCTTTTTTCCATACGAATGTGTGAGATGTCTCGGTGACAACAGCGCGTCTCTCTTGCAGCGACTCTCACCGGAAAGTCCTAGCCCGGTGGATCGAACCCCGACGGTCGCGAATGTTTGACACTTATTAAGTAGCCAGGTCGAATTCAACCGCTATCTAGAGGAGACTTTTGCCTCAACTGCTCCGATCGGAAATGTTTGTTTTTTTCTCCAGTAGTCTAACGAACATACTACGGACCGCGCTCGATCTTCTCTTTCACAAGCATGTCCCTCTTTACCCCATGCACATACACACTCACATGCACACACACTTTTACATGCATCACAATCTCACGCATGTCAGAAGACGAGTCGAGAGCTTGTAGTTTGCCGCTGCAGGGTCTTCTCCTGGCTGGGGGAGATACTTCGAGGAGAAACTTCATAAATAAAAGAGTCGAAATCTCCAATTCAGAAATATCTACACCTCGCGGTTACAATACGCGCTAACACTCAGGATGCTAATTATAGTTGACGGCCATTTATTTGACGCGACTAGAAACTTGATTGATTGGTTGATTAATTTAGCGGGTTCGGTGGTATAACAGCGTTTTGGGCTCCTGTACCCAAATTTGCGGGTTTAAGCTCAATCGCACCGTGGACTTCTAAGGACGAAAAATCCTTCGTACGCCTTCCTTCGGTGGAGATGTAAAGCCGACTGCCCCATTTTAGTAGATTTATTACATGTAAAAGAACCTCATGCCGAAAAGAAGCCTCAGAGTTACATTCAAAATCACCTGTTTCGTCACCCGAGTAATACTTTCTTTCTCCGCTAGATGGTGAAAGAAACGTAGCAAAATTTGCGAGGTCAGATGGAAGAGCGGGCCCGATGGCACGAGTCTTACCACGAAAAGTAAAGCATTAATTAATTAACTGAGTATTTCATCTTTCTGGGTGCATGAGATGCTTTGGTCATTAGTCTTGTACGTGTACTGCATTTTTAAAGAAATCATGGGAGGTAACAAATGGTGAACCAGACGCCGAACTACAAGCCGACTTGCAGGGTTCTCCCTCCAACGGGTCATCGCTCCAGTTGTGGTAGCCTCTAAGCTCCCGGTACGTGTGGTAGTGTAGTGCATGTAAATGTAAGAGGGGGAGACAGCATAAGGAAGAGGAAGGAAAGATCGCGCTCGATCCGTGGTCCGTTTCTTAGGATACTGCGTTTATTGCTTTGCCCGGTATTGATCGGAGAAAACTCTGAAAAATACCAATCAGAGCACAAGGACGATAGAAATTTCCTTCAAACGACGACTGAACTCGACCTAGCTGTGTCGAAAATCCTGCCACCGTCGGGACTCGAGCCCTAAGACCCCTGAGATGCACTGAAGTAACATCAGTTGTCAGCTCTGAACCACCTCCGCTGGTCTGAAAACACGAAATATTCGGATTCCATATGGATGTGCAACGTTGTACCTATTTATTTCCCTTAAGCTCTCCCCTCATTGATAGCGGCATCTACACTTTGAAGATATTGCAACATCCCATTCCACAATGCTGCACCCTTCTGCCCGCATCGTGTTTTTGACCGAGGCTTCTCGCCTTCCCCGCCGCCGTCCCCGCCCCTCCCCTCCCCACTCAGCCCCCTCCCCCGCGCAGCGTGCGTTGCCAAGCGACGGGCCGCAAAAATGTAAATCCTTATCGAAGCTCCGCAGCCAGCTCGTGCGAGCGTTGGCGAAGCGCGCCCGTCGACGCCCTGGTGGCACGTATTCCTCCGCGCCGCACGGCCGCCGCCCCTGTCGCCGTCCGCGATCGCAAATAGGTCGCCAGCGTCGTCGCCCGTGACCGCAAGGGCGTAGTGTGATCCCGGCTGCGTCGCACGGGGTGTGTTATAGCTGCTGGCAAGGTCCTCCGTGCTGTCTCCTTCTAATAGCGCTTTTCAACTTGTCACTCTCCTAGAAACAGATTTTGTGTTAGGAAAAATATGTGAAACATGTGTTCTTTTGTTGAAAAGTAATAAAAGCTTTTACAATAAAAAAGAAATGTCCGATTATTATTAATTAATTTTCTCGAATATTTTCACACAAATTTTTCCACGCAGTTGACACAATAAAATTTTTAAAATAGTTCAATGATATCAAACACTTTAGTTTATTCTAGCTAAACTCTTCATATTACTTCGCACCAAAGAACTTCAGAAAAGTTACAATAGAAATGAACATATGTTTTTTATAGGAAATAAAATGTAGTAAAATTTTGTTTAATCTCGTTCAGTGAATATTCTCTAAATTTAATGAAAGGGGTTTTGAGAAAACAAGGAGGTTTTGGAATTCTGGAACAATACAATTAGCACTCGTAGAAAATATTATTTAAACACATTTCTCATCTTAAATTGTAATTCAATTGTCTTATATTTACCGAGATCTGGACACTTACGTAATAGTGGACTATAGAGTTAAATACTACTAAGCCTTACATTTAGAAACGTAATTCATCATATAAAACTAAAACACTGAATATTTTGTGAAGGTATATTTATTTCAACCGATTGCTTACCATTGCGTTTATGTGGTCTCGCTTATCTGTACATTTAACATTCCCTAACTTCGGATTGCTAACAATAACACGATTTTTTTCTCTACTCGTCATAAAATCGACTACTATCGATAGGTTAATTACTATTCACAAAACCGAACGGGCAATGAACAAATGATGACAGATAAGCGTCAATTCAATTAATTTTAGAATATTTTTCAAATTTAGTTTATATACAATAAAACAACACGTGGTATAGATAACTTAGTTTAAGAAGAGATTAGTTTGACATTCGAAAAACGAAAGAAGTGCTGGATGATGGAATTCCAAGAAATTGTTACAAAAGTTATTTACAAGCAAGCTGACTGCAAAAGAACGCCTAAACTAATTGAACACACAGAAAAAACCTGCAATTGCTGTTGTTTCCAGCAATAGCAGTCAAAGCGGTACCTCCTTAGAGTAATCTCTCCATATCAAATCTAGCGCGAAATACTTTTCATTTTAAGCAAAAATCACAGAATGTTGATCACGAGAGGTGGTTCAAGGCATTAACTGATGTCATTGTATTGCGTCTGACTGCGAGTTCTGTTGGTGGCGGGATTTCAACACTAGCCAGATAGCTAGGTCAAGTTCTGTCGCTGTCTGGAGGAGAATTCTAGCGGACGGCTGCTCTGGTTTATAGTTTTGCGTGGTTTCACCAATCAATACGAGGCGAATGTCGGAGAAGTACCCTAAAAACGGGCCACGGACAGTTTTCGCACGCGCTCTTTCCTCCCCATTCCTTGACCTATCCTACTCTTACTTATACACACTTACACTTACACTACACTACCACACGTACCGGGAGTGGTAGCTTAGTGCATCATTTGATGTCACTGCAACGCCTCTGACCGGGAGGTCCTAGGTTCGAGTCCTAGGTCGAGTCCTTCTCCGACGGTGGCAGGATTTTCAACACTAACGTTTCAGCTGGGTCGAATTCAGTCGCTGTCTGGATGTGAATTCTAGCAGTCGGCTGCTCTGATCGGTATTTTTCAGTGGTTTCTCCGATGAACACCAGGCGAATGCTGGTGCAGTACTCTACCTCGCGTGATCTTTCCATCCTCTTCCTTCTCCTGTCCTCTCCCCTTACACAGACACACACACTTACACTAACATGCACTACCACATATTCCGGGAGACCGGTCGGGAGCTTAGAGCTTGTCCCGGTTGCGGCGGTGTCCTGCTGGTGGGAGAGCCCTGGTTAGAGGGAAACCAAGCTACTCGACGATTGGTCGGCGCCGGATCGCGCCAACCAGCGCGGGAAGATCACCGCCATCTCCAGATGAAAAAAACATGTACTTACGAGGCTAATGACCTATGCCGTAGACGCGCACGGAATCATTAACAACCAACCAACCAACCAACTACCACACATGCCGGGAGACCGGTCGAGAGCTTAGACTGGGAAGGTGCCCCACTAGTGGGAGATACGTGGTTTAGGAAAACCCTACTAGCCGACGGTAGGTCGGCACCAGACCTCGTTATTCAGCGGGGGTTGATTACCACACCCTCCCGTGCAAAAAACATGCAACAGACTTAGGGAACTAATGACTTTAGCAGTTCACGCGCCCGGAATCACTTGTAATAAATCAAGCAATCAATGAAATTCTGTGCGGTAGAAAGCTAGCCTTTCTTTCTATATAGCTATAGTTTTAACAATTGAAATGTCGAAATTAAGTTATATTCGCATATTATTCTGTTTTCTGTGTACTATTTCTTTTAGAGCCAACCTAATGAGATGCTGACGACTTATGTGAGTAGCAAAGTGCGTGTGTAGAAATAATATACTAATTTGATTCAAAATAAATTTAACTTTTTTGGATATATTGATACCTGGCGATACCTTTCCTTAAATTATTAGAAGGAATGTAACTCACAAGCGAAGTTCGTAACATTTGTCGTTATTCATCTTGTTTATCCCCCAAAACCTCGACATCTATTTTCTTGAGGTAATTTTCTCTACTATATAAAAACACTGTTTATGATGGTATATAATCAAATAAAACGAAACTTACAATATATCCGGGAATTGATTTTTTTATGATCCGATAAATGATACAAAATTCTTTGTGAATTAATATCTTACAATTTAAAATGATTCAGAATACCTAATCCAACCGAACGGTTGCTGCAAATATTTTAGCTCTCTCGAATTAATGTCTGACTGTGTAAGCCTATAGTAGATTGAGTTTTCTCTTGCATTACCTCCGACCGGCTGCCGTTCGTGCCCACAATTGCACAGCATATCTGTCGTTAATTATTGTTTAACCTTCCGATGAATAATGAAGCGAAATCCAAAAGTCAGCGAGCGTGACGTGCTACGTGAACGGTCGCACGCAGAGTGACGAATAAACCATTTATTTGCCTTCACGTAAGCCTCTGTGATTGTGTCATCTTTAAACATTTCATTCCGAAATTGTTCATGCATTTCCTCCTGATTTCCGTTATGATGCATTAGTGGTACGGCACATTTCGTCACGTGCATTAGACTTCCTTTAGGTCCTACTAGAAAACTGACACTACGTTTGTTCATGTTCATTTTATTCCTCGTAAGGCTTTAATAAGATTTCAGAACATTTCCTAGGACAACGAATCTCTGATAATTCGTGTGATTTTATGCTTTTTATTGATTTTATTTTACCATTCTGGCATGCACAACTTCAAATGTTCTTCTTAAATGTAACAAAATAATTATAAAACTTTGTAACATTAATTTATGTATCATGTAGGCTTAATTTGCGAGCAGTAATAATTTCACGGCCAATGCATTCCTGTTGCATGATCTGTACAATAATTCTGAATGAAGTCAGTATTATTTTAGATAATGATGTTTTCTGTTATTTATTGTTTTGCAGTGGTAATTCAAGGAACACATACATTTGCAATTTGAATAGAAATGTATACTACGTAGCCCTTTTGAGGAACTAACGGGAATACATTACTTTAGAGCAGGTATTCGGATACATATTCGAGTACACACACTTCAAACGAAGTCCAAAACCAATATATTTGGTCTTTTCAAATATATTCTATAATAATACAACTCATGTTCATCTAGAGAATATTATCCATCACAGAAAATATACCATACTTCTTTCGATCCCTTTCTTCTTTCTAGGTCATTTCTTTCTGTAATAATTAATTTTTTCCAATTAAATAACCTTTATTAAATGCTGGATAAGACTATCTGATGTACAGCGAGAATTATGTTAGACTGATTTTCCCTTGTTCTAAAAACGATTTATCTTTAATCGATAGTTCTGAGTTGAAAAAATAAAGAAATGTAAAAAAAAATTATGATGATTTTAAATGAAGCAAATACAAATTGCTTCTTAGACTGAAGTGAGCAAGCAGCGAAGTTCCAAGCGTATAATCACCGTTTTGGACGGCGATACTAAAAGGTAGTTCAGAGAAAGTGATCATCTTTATTGGCAAAGATTAACTTAATCGACTAATTACAGAGCTACAACCTTTAATTCCAATGCTCAGTGAAAATTTAGCTATTTTAGTATAATTTATGGTGATGGAAAATTGGTACTGGAGTCCAATTTTCTGCTGGGCGTCGTAGTAATACATTAAGCTGTTACAATTACAAGGTATACCAGAGAAATCTACAGGTTTCTTTGAATCGAAGCTCTGCTAGTATAAAAGGATAATGAAAAAATATTAGTACACGATTCCTAATAAAAGATGAAGTATTCTAGATTAGTACATGGCATAAATTGAATATTTATAATTACAGGGGAAAATTAAACCATTTCGTTAATCTTCATCAGCTAAGAGGGTAGCAATGAATTTTGATGAAAGTTAAGATTTGAACCACTCCCTAGAAAAAAACAAGGAAGAATGGAAGTTACTTTAATAATGTGAGCAAATGTTGAATTTGTTTCTTCATTATACATATATAATGAAGAAAAGATTACATTATTAGTAGAATCATTTCTCCTTCCTAAGCTCCATTTTTTAGAAATTTATTTGTCTGGGCGCCATAGAGTATGTTAGAGGAATTTAATTAACACAGATTTAATTCTGTTGATTAATTAATCATTTAATGTTTGGAACCTATTAAGTGTTTCGTTTGTGTAATGTTTTTATTATTATAAATATAAAATAAATAATGTTAAATAAAACAAATGAAAATATGATAAATAAAGAATGTTTGGCAAACAAAGATTATTTTCTATATTTAAATAAAAATAACTCTCGCAAAATTTGAAAATTTCTAAACTATGTTTCTGTTCTAAAGGAAAGAAAGTTGAATGGGATAGCCTTTGCCGACACATTTCGCTCTAAAGGTCTTGCCAAAGGACAGCCGTCAGTGTAACACACGTAGTTTTAAAATAGTGATGGGAATTGTGGTCATTTCAAATTGGCTAAAAGATACTTTCCGACAGCTTTCCAGAAGGGTGATATATAATTAACATCCAAGTTTAACCTAGATGCATTTTTAACAACTTTATTGATCATAATCCTTCAAATATTTGGGTTGATGATAAGAGCATGCGCTCTATTCTCTAATGCAAATTCAGCGGCTAAACAGTTTCGACGCATACGCTTTAAACCGATGCAATGGCTGCACATTTGATGGAACGTAGTTTAGTTCTCATAATGGAGTATATGTTCATGCATGAAGTACAATTCAGATTGGATACCACTTACTGAGGAAGAACACATTGATTTGATATTTGAAACTATCCATTACATTCCAGCCGGTCAAGCTAAATTATATGTTTAGAAATTTCTGGGTAATTCATGAGAGTATGCAGGTTGTGAGAGCGAGTATGCAGGCGTTACACGTAGGAATAGTGTACTTTCATTGACACAGTCGTATCATTGGCGCACCAACATATGTCAGCCCTCCTATTTTAATTAAAGAACTCACTAATACATTTTTTGAAAGAAAATATCTTAAAATAAGGAATTATTTAACTATGAGATAAAATTCTGCCACTAAAACTATTAAAATAATTAAGATAATGAATTTTACGGGTGCATATATCCAAAGAGATATTTGTTAGAGAAATATCCACCTCTTCAAACGGCTGAATATTCACCAAAATTCCACGTGAATAAAAAATGAGTTTGATGGCAAAGGACCTAGTTTCTTTAAACTACATTATAAAACTTCTCGAACATTAGCTAATGATGTTGGATATCATTTACGTTCAAAATTAGGACAAATGGCCGATCTTTAATCAAAAGTCAGACTTTCAGTTCTAAATTATTTATTTTTCTATCATCTTCAAATCTCTCTCTCTCTCTCTCAATCTGTCACTCTCTAACTCTCTCTCGCTCTCTCTCGCTCTCTCTCACTCTCACTCGCTCTCTCTCGCTCTCTCTAGCTCTCTCTCTCACTCGCGCTCTCTCACTCTCTCTCGCTCTCTCTCACTCTCTCTCTCACTCCCTCACTCTCTCTCACTCTCTCTCGCTCTCTCACTCTTTCTCGATCTCTCTCACTCTCTCTCACTCTCTCTCTCTCGCTCTCTCTCTCTCTCTCTCTCTCGCTCTCGCTTTCGCTCTCTCTCGCACTCTCTCTCCCTCTCTCGCTCTCGCTCTCTCGCTCTCGCTCTCTCTTGCTCCCGCTCTCTCTCTCTCTCTCGTTCTCTCTCTCTCGCTCGCTCTCTCGCTCGCTCTCTCGCTCTCTCGCTCTCGCTTTCACTCTCGCTCGCTCTCTCGCTCTCTCTCGCTCTCTCTCGCTCTCTCTCGTTCTCTCTCGCTATCTCTCGTTCTCTCTCGCTCTCTCTCGTTCTCTCTCGCTCTCTCTCGTACTCTCTCGCTCTCTCTCGCTCTCTCTCGCTCTCTCTCGCTCTCTCTCTCTCGCTCTCTCTCGCTCTCTCTCGCTCTCTCGCTCTCTCGCTCCTCTCGCTCTCTCGCTCTCTCTCTCTCTCTCTCTCTCTCTCTCTCTCTCGACCCGATGGTGGAAAGACTTTCAAGTAACTAGTAAGTTCGAAATCAGCCGTTGTCTAGAGCAGAATTTTAACGACTGGTGACTCTGATGTGCTTGGTTTTCCGTGGTTTCTCCTATCAGCACCAGGCGAGACCCTAACAAACACGCCATGGACCGCGCGCGATCTATCCTTTGATGGGAGATACATGGATAGCGAAATCCCCTGCAAGTCGTCGTGCAGGTTGGCGCCGCATTCTACCATCCAGCGAGGGATTGTCACCCCCACCCTCATGATAAAAAATGCATTAAACTTCCGGACTAGTGATTACTGTTGGCGCGCCCAGAAATACGAAATAACCAATCAATCTATACTCATTTCGGAGAGTAAGGGAAAAAGGGGGCTTGCGCTCTTTCCTGATCGCGTGGTTGTTTCTCCTAGCCTTTGACAGTATGAATAGTGATCACGAGGGGCTTAAGATGGTGACAGTTGCGTGATTATATTGATGATTCTCAGATGGGGTATGTAGTGGCAAGAGAAGCCATCGTGTCTCAACCACGTGCAATACTTTCCAATGCTTTAACACAACACGATTTCACTCTTCTCGATTGTGTGTGACTGGATACTACTCCAAGCTTCTGTGGCTCTGAAGTCAGTTTAAAAATGGCAAATTTAGTAAATAATCTAAATGAGCAATCCTCTTGATTTTATCGAATTTGATTTAAAATTCCATTCATTGCGATCGGAGCACAGGAAATCCTTCCAAATTCCAACTTGATATGTTGTTAATTTTAGATCCTTCTTTTCATGTACCTCAAATTAATATTCTTCATTTCTTTTATGCGTATCAGTGCTCTGTCACCTGGGAGATACCCCGCCCACCACACGGCATCCATTTATTTCTGAATGAAGAGATACATATTATTGTTTAATTTGGACACATTTAAAATAGAACCGTATTCAGCAATACATCAATAACATGACAATTAATTGTAACTAACGCAAAAAAAACTCGTGAATGAAACCTACGCGAACATATCAAACTGATCGCGAGAACTTAACTCAGTACAAAAAGTCAATAAATAATGGCTTGTGATTATTTCGAGAGAGCGTGTATTGACGTTAACGAATAGCGCTATGAAATAAATTGCTGAAACGTAACTAAACCGAAGCCGAAATATTTTTCTCATTACAAATGCAACTAAATTATTATTAGTTCTTGGTTGCAGTCAATTACGGTAGAGAGTATAGATCCGGAATGTCTTGCAAGGCCTAATGTTATTGCTAAGGTTAGGCGTGACACTAAAGTATACACAAGATTATGATAAATAAATTGATGTTTTAAAACGTTTTGTTCGATAATTATTATTACTACGTGCTTTGTACACTTAATTACTCTAACGAAAAATTATTAATAATCTTTGGTAATCTATAAACTCCACTTTTATTAATTCATGAACTTGTGGGTTTATTGATAATATGGGCTCTTTTGACCCTGTAGTTTGTGATTCTAGAGCTAGTATATCATCGGTCAGATACAGAGTGTTATGGGGTAAGTTGTTTACTAGAGTAGCAGCATGCCCCTTCACTTTTGTAACAAAATCCTTAAAGTTGTACTTCGTTGCAATGAAAATTAACCTAATTCAATTGTTGTGACATCTTTTGCACATCAGAACACGTATAAATATTGTAAATTTGAATATAATATTTTATAGATAGGTAGAAAATATTGATTCAAAGATAAAAATAAAAATCTCACTAGCTAATAAAATGTTATTTTTTACTAAAAACGTCACCATGTTTACCGCAAATACTACGAAATCAAGAACAAACATCAAATGTCACCTCAAAAACATGACTACTGCCGGAAGTTTAAAAGTTGGGATGTAACAACTTGTCCTCCTGTTATAAGTATCCCTGGTTTCCACTACAAATTGTCCAGAGAATTAGTGAAATGGAAAGTGAATCCTAATTTTCTGGATTGTACCAGTTGCCGTTACTATCGAATACGGTAGTAATTATTGAACTCTATTATACGAGGGACAGACAAAAAAGCGGCGTTTCCCCATCTTTTCCCATCACAATCACGTAATGCACAGTAGACAGTGCATGTATTTTAAGTCATCCTTGCGTCAATTGGCGTCGTACGCATGCGATAGTAATCTTGCAGATTGCGACTGATCGCAGAATCCGCGTCGGTACGGGGCATTCCAGACCACGCTGCGACAGAGCAAATGTGTCGCTGATGACCTGATTAAAGGCGTTGGTGCGCACGATTATTTGAATGAGCACGCAGCACATTGTCAACGGAAATCCACAACCTCCTCGGGTGTCTTGTCTAGAGTCATTGCGAAGCAAATGGATTGGTGACGACAGTTCATTGATGTGCACGAACTTATGTTGGTCACAATGCAACTTGAATGGACATAGTAGACCATTGATAAGGTGAATTTCATATATGTGTCCGACTTAGGTGGCAAAAGCATCAATTGATGCTAACTATAAAGCTAGGTCGAGTTCAGCCGCTGTCTGGAGGAGAATTCAGAATTAGCTCTGATCGGTATTTTACATGGTTTCTCCGATCAACACCAGGCGTGGGTGCGAATGTGCCCTACAGGCCATGGACCTCACGCGATGTTTCCTTCCTCTTCTGTGTTCGTTCCTCACCCCTTACACAGACACATACACGCACTATACTACCACACATGCCGGGAGAACCGTGAGGAGCTTAGAGTATATCCCTGCTGGGGCGATGCTCCGCTGGTGGGAGTTACCTGGTAGAGAAAACCCGCAAGGCGCCGGATCTCGCCATTCAGCTGGGGAAGACCACCACCACATTGCGCGATAAAAATCGAGCGCACTACACTTACGGGACTAATAACCTTAGCAGTCGACATGCCTGGCATTATCAATCAGACGTGTAGATGAAATTGATATTGTAGATGGCTCTCCGATGATGACGCTTTGCAAATAATAACGATGTGAAGAGGATCGTGAAGAGGTTTGCATTTGCAAAACACTGTTTTTGCGGATAATTTTCTTAAAACTTTTATAGCACTGCAAACGATGCATCAATACGTTAGTTTCGCATATCGACAAACATAAAGGATGTCTTGTGCACGTTCGTAGTCTATTATTTGTCTTTCCGTTCCCACTTGGGGAAACGTAGTTTTTTCCGACTCTCCCTCGTAATATGCAAGATTAACAATTTATTACTATCGTCATTAGTCTTTATTACGAGCACCAACCCTTCGCGCACGATACCCTTTGATTCGCCGTTTGCAGCCTCAAGGGCCACGCGGACCGCTGAGTCCTCGTTTGCAGGGCGCCCCTCTCCATCTTCCCTCTCGCTGTTCCCGAGGCGGCCCGCTGCCCCAGAGGCCAAACAATGCGGCGATTCGTATCACGCGATCTCGCAGCCAGGCAAGGCCGGCGCTCCGTCGGGAAGGGGTTCCAGTATTGCTGTTCTGCGAACGCCCAATAAAACAATACACAAAGGCCTTGGCCGTCCCGCGTGGAAGCCGGGCAGCACCGGTCCGTTCTCGCGATGGAATTCCAGGCGTGCCACCATGACGGTGGGGAAGTATTGGCGATTTCAAAAAAAGAATACCGGATGAGATGGCTCAGGACAACATGTTGCCTCTGTAGTGTCTGTGATAGGAGGGTCCTGGGGTCGGGGTGCTAAGAGCGGCTGATTTTTAACACGAGCTAGGTCCAACTCAGCCACTGTGTGGAAAAGACTTTCAGGGGCAGTTTCTCCGATCGGTAGTTTTTAATGGCTTCCCTGATCGATACCAGGCGAATACTGGGATAGTACCTTCACAAATGGGTCACGGATAACGCGTGAGCTTTCTTTCATGTTGGTTCCCTCTTCTCACCTTACACTCACACGCACACATGTTCTGTACTATGGCACATAGTGGGAGGCGAGTCGAGAGCTTAGAGCTTTTCCGGTGTATGGCGGCGTCCTGGAGAGGAGATACCTAGATGAGAAATACCTCACAAGACGACTTCTAGGTAGATACGGGATATCATGTTCCAGTGGGTTAAGAACGCCGCCACCTTCCGGGATTAATATTCTCTACATTTGCAGACTAATGACCATAGCAGTTTACAAGAGAAACCAAAAGCAATCTATCAATAAATTGACAACAGTCCCTTATGTAGGCACGACCTCCTGCAAACAAATTCCTCAAAATGCACATGTAGCAAATTATTTTCTTGTGAGGAATCAGGGAAATAAATTTAAGTACAATACATGAATTTACCAGAAGAAGAAAGATCTTACATTATGAATTAACGATCATTATGAATTAACGAATTTCGGTTAATTATACAGAAAATAAAGTTATGAAAACATTTTCAAAATCATTAGAAGTTTTTGTTTGAAGGCAGTTGTGGAGGGAAGTGTGTTGGATGTATAAATGTCAAAGAAAATATTGGTGGCATGACACTAAACACCGGGAGCGGTACCTCAATGCATCGACTGATCTCACTGCAGCGCCTCTGACCGGGAGGTCTTAGGTTCGAGTCCTGACGGCGGCAGGATCTTCGACACTAGCTCATTAGCTAGGTCGAATTCAGTCGCTGTCTGGAGGAGAATTCTAGCGGCCGGCTGCTCTGATCGGTAGTTTTCTGTGGTTTCTCCGATCAACACCAGGCGAATGCCAGAGAAGTACCCTAACAAACGGGCCACGGACCGGGCACGATCTTTCCTTCCTCTTCCATGTCCTATCCTCTCCCTTTACACACACACTTACACTAACATGCACTACACTACCACATATTCCGGGAGATCGGTCGGGAGCTTAGAGCTTGTCCCGGCGGTGCCGGTGGTGGGAGAGTCCTGGTTAGGGGGAAACCCCACTAACCGCTGGTAGGTCGACGCCGGATCTCGCCATCCAGCGGGGGAAGATCACAGCCATCTCCCGAGAAAAAGACATGCACTACACTAATGGGACTAATGACCAAAGCAGTTGACGCGTTCGGAAACACGAAGACATCAGTCAATCAATCAATGACACTAAGCGATCTACAGAGGTTTAGGAATATATGTTATTTCAGTTATTTCTCTTTCTATATTTTCAATAAAATGTGCGCTACAAACCTATATCAAACATTACTTTACATTGGAACTGATGGCAGTTTTCTTGAACTGCAAATGATAAATTGAACCATTGTCATTGCAGTTTGTCACCATTTCATTTGTTGTGTTTATCCCTTAATTATCCAAGAATATGAGCGATCCGCTGTATGTGGGTAAAGGCGTCGTCGTTTACCTCTATGGACACTGGAACTTCAACCGCAGTCGCAATATTTGAAATTTGGGTGGTGAAAAAAACCTATCCTACGGGTTTCCACAAATTATTCTTACTTCAGTACATAATTCTTACGTTCCATAACAATGCATCATCAATTGAATACGAAAGCTACTTTGTCTGAACTTTGTGTGTCCTTAAATCATCATCATTGTCATAAGAGCCGCTGAAGAGAACCATCAATGACCGCGTCCTGCGAAACGATTGTGTAGGTGTCGCCTTCCCGATATTTCAAATCGTCAGGATGAATAAATTGATAAACCTGAAGCAATCTCATTTCATTCTACGCAAATTCGAAAGAACTGTGTTGTAGCTCGCACAAATGTATTGTCTTCACGTGTTTATTATATCACACTTTAAAATGTCATGTTTTGCGATGCCAATATTGAAGCACGAGTGTAGTGCACTTGTAATCAATCATATATATCAATTTATTATTTGTATTTTAAGACGCTATCAATGAGTTAGTCAACTCTCTACTCCATAGGGAGAGAGTAAAGCTCTTTGAACTTACCGTATTTTTACATTACACGGACTGTTGACCCCGGCAGAGCGCGTGTGCTATGCGCACAATGTTCTCGCTCGATATGGATAAATAGGACTTTCTCTATTGGCCAATGACCTTCCGCCGGCCACGATAAACAGTACCGCGGGCTGCCAGTTGGACAACCCCGGTATAGAACAAAGTAATGTAGCGATGTCATCGCCCGACGGGAAACGTCGGCAGCTGAAAAAGATTTCAGCGACATCACACGGTAAATGAAGGAACATATCCCGGCTTTTTGGCCGATAACGACGTCTGTACACGTGCTTGACCAACGCCTTCTACACATTAGCGTGTGGAAGTAAAAGTATCGAGCGCTTTTCATACATACCCCTTTTCATCCCACAAGGGGAATTGCGGTGACGCAGGTAGCCGCGATTTCTGGTGGAGAGTTGTAAACGATCGCCCGGACACCTGAGTTTGACGGCGGCACTCACGTTGTTAGCTTCAAGGTGGAGGCAGTCGGTAGGCGATGCTAAGCCCCGTGTCTCACTCGGTAACCCACCAGTTGCGCCCCTGGCGCGTCGACCTTTGCTCCAGAATTCACAGAGAGAAGTCAGATGGGAACAATGATACAACTCTGTCAGATTGCCTAGGTTCTGGCGATACTCACCTCAATAGCCCAAAGGTGTAGCAGTGGGGAGACGGGAAGGGGTCCCCAAGCCACCCGAACCTTAGTTTGGGTGGTCCCCTGTTAGGCTCTTGGCTTCGTCGTGGCAGTGGCCCGATAATCTGAGCAAAGAGGAGGGACTTGTCCTGGCGCATGGGAGTGGTGCATTCATTGGACTCCGGCATTAGCCTGTAAAGCTAGTAGCTTTGAGCCGACAGGGCGACCCAATCCAGGCATTAAATGGGGAGGTGGCCGTGAGGTCAAACTGCGTACCGGTGGGATTCGAATACCAGCCTGTCGTCGTACTTGTGCGGCGGCCGGGGTGCATTTGAAGGCATGAAGCCTAGATGCCCATCCCGGGGACCTGTGCACCCAGGTAGAATGGTTAATGTGTGAGGTAATAGCTCACGCAGGGTCCATACATACTGCTTTACATACATACAACCACCGCCGTTGACTCTTCTTACGGACTTTGGGCATCCAACCGAAGATAACTACTTCTGAACTTTATTAGTTATGTAATAAGATCAAGTAATGTAATTTATTTTTAAAATGAAAAGAACATGTAAGGATAAAATGTGATTTAAACATGTCCATTTTGTATAATCAATTGACGTCACATGTTTGTAAATATTGTGTGAATGTTTTTGTTAGTTTTAGGATTCGAAGGTTTTTAACATTATTGTTTTAGTTTGAATAAAGTGATTGATGTAGTGCTATCATTTCCGTGTCCGTGAATTGTTTGTGAGTCCAAGTAAAAGGAATATTAAATTTTTCATGGAAAGTCAGTTTTATTTAGCCAAAAAAATTATAGTGCAGTTATTTCAATAATAAAATTAATTCCTGACTTACATAATTTTTCCTATCCCTGTATAGGACGAATCGTCTCCCGGCAAATATAAATAAATACATTTAGAAGTAAATAGATAAAATAATAATACAAAAATTATATTCAGTTCTCAGTGACGTCCACAACATAGGTGAATATGAATTTATTGAGAAGCATAAAGAGTTTTATAACGGCTCTTAAGAAACAAAACAATTAAATTTTCAGAATCAAGTTTAACTTTTTTATGATAGCTCTTCCTTTTGTGCAATGTAATTACAAGGGTTCAACATGTTGTTGGTGTTGTGTTCTTCTTCTTCTTCTTCTTCTTCTTCTTCTTCTTCTTCTTATTATTATTATTATTATTATTATTATTATTATTATTATGAACGAAGCTTTTTTAAAAATGTCATCTGTGGTTGCGCAAACTTTCGTGTTTTTTTTGTAAGGTAAAAAGAAACGGAATAAAACACTTGTAGTAAGATTCTTGTCAATTGCTAGAAATATTGTGGATAATTTTAGTATTTTTGTAGAAAATTGGTTGTCTTTCTCTTTTCCATAACTAAAAAGGACATCTCATGATACAGAACGTTTTATTTTTTCAACTTCACACACGAAATAATGTCTTGCTTTACATATTGTCAACATATACAGGAAACGAGAAATCTGAATCGAGATTTCCTTCCCATATTGCTCCCTAGCTTATGGATAGGTTTGACGGAGCGTGTTTTGCAATTTAATAATCCAAGAAAATCACCTCGTACGTCTTGGTGTCAAACACAGCGGCTCCGCCCACATTCCGCCGGTGGCTGCAGGCAGGGAGGGCGCGTATGATGCATCGCCGACGCCAGGCCTCGAAGCGAGACTCCCTCCACCCCCACTCCGCCTCGTAGGACTTAAGACGTCGCGCGTGATGGACGAGCCGTGCCGAGCAGATCCCTAGGGACGTCGCGCATATTTGCTCCGCCTCGCTCTGAATTCCTTTCGCCTCGCTCCCTCCCTTGTTCTCTTGCATGCGTCCAATAAAGTGCTCCGAGGGAGATGGAAGGCTCTTTGGTTCCTCTTTAGTAAAAGGTTATATAAAGGATCTATTTATTAAATCTATTTATTCCTAAAATCTAATCGCCTCCTATATTATTTCATTTGCTTACATAATTTTTGCGGCTCTCACACGGAACCAATCTTTATAAATGAGATCTCTAAAGAAAGATAATTTTATGAAGTCGTGGCGAATTACACTTTGACTTTAAAAATATAAAGGATTTGTTTAAGACATACAGCTAAGTATCCATGTAAATGCAACCCGCAACACTCTGCTGTATTTAAAAAAATCTATATCGTTAAATAATTACTGAATGAAGCGTTTTAGGACCTTAAAAACTAAACTTTTGAAGCCAGCGGCCTCAAAGAAATGTTCCTCATATCGTATTCTACAGGATGATATCTTCTTAGACATTGTATTACATTTTTGCTGGTTCGACACTTCTCAATTCTACCCTACCTGTTCAGAACCTTTAGAATCTGCAACTGTATGTGAAATTAATCTAATTACTTGATATTCTACGTGACTGAACTGTCTCTCTGCTCGGAAATGACGTTAAAAAAGGATATATTGTATTGACAAGAATGTATTAAGTACAAGGAGCCACATAGAACAAGTGACGGAGGATAAGAGGTCTTGAAGAAAACGATTAATTACAAGATTAATGTATAAATTAAAATGTACGAAAGATGGTGGGATTTAGTATCCAAGAGTTCTCACAAGGGTACCCTAGTTTTCATTATACTTATGTTGTGATACATTGAACCAACCATTCTTCTCATTTACGACATATTTGAAATCGCATCCCTTTTTTCCGTTTTACTTCGTGTGACTGATAAAAACACAATAATCTTCTTACTTTCTATTTCCTTTTCACTCTCCTTACTTTCACTTTCTATTTTAATTCGAATATTTTCATTTCTTCCCCTCATCCATTCATTCCCATTCTCCAAAAATAACTATTCTCTCTCTCTTGTTTATAAACAGTTGTACGCAAACAACTGTAGAATATTATATTGCAAAAACAGTTTTCTAATGCTACAAAAAAAAGTTATAGAAGTTTTGACGGAACTTCGCCTTTTGAGGTCACTGACACTGAAAAAGTGTAGTTTTTTTTTAAACATCTGTCCATCCGTCTGTCCGCTCTCTTGTTCGTAATCCTGTTTGGATTTATTGGTTGTTAGTGATTCCGGGCACGTCAACTACTGAGGTCATTAGTCCCGTAAGTGTAGAGCTTGCTTTTTCCATCGGGGGGAGGCGATGATCTTCCCCTGCTGGATGGCGAGATCCGGCGTCGACCAACCTTCGGTTAGCGGGGTTTTCCTTAACCGGTATCTCCTATCAGCGGTGCACCGCCGTAGCCGGGACAAGCTCTAAGCTCCCGACCGGTCTCCCGGCATGTGTCGTAGTGTAATGCATGTTAGTTTAAGTGTGTGTAAGGGATTAGGATAGGACAAGGAAGAGGTTCGAAAGATCGCGCGCGGTCCGTGGTCTGTTTGTTAGGATACTGATCCTGCGTTCATCTGGTGTTGATCGGAGAAACCACTGAAAACTACCGATCAGAGCAGGCGGCCGCTAGAATTCTCCTCCAGACAGCGGCTGAATTAGACCTAGCTACATAGCTAGTGTCGAAATTCCTGCCACCGTCGGGTTCGAACGTAGGACCTCCCGGCGCGATCTCTCCCGAAGAACCTATTTGGAGGCCCGTGGGAGGGGAAACCCCGCAAGTCGACATGTAGGTCGGCGCTGGAACTCGCTAACCAGCCGGGGGATATTACCGCAAACTGCAGTGATATAAACATAGTCTACACTTACGGTGTAGTCCTAACTATTTGAAAACCTACATTCTAAAAGCTATACACACCTAGAATTCACCCCAGTGTGTCTCCACCGCATCAAAGCCATTCTAATGAGACGTTATGGTACAGCAGAAGACATCCTCTTTGAAAACTCTTCCATCAAGAGACGAATACACAGTTTTAAACTTATTAATAAAAGCATGAACAGATATCGCACGTCTTCTTCAATAATTCTAGCACAGGACAAAAGTGCAACTACACGTAAAAACAACCAGAAATTAGCAGCCTCACTTCACACACACACACACACACACACACACACACACACACACACACACACACACACACACAAACTGACACACACACCCATATTCTCCCCCACAATCACCACAATACAAATTGTCATACCTACTATATACGTATCGAGGTGCTGACCAATCGTACATCAGACACGCTTACAATTTCGACCTATTATACTGTTTCCGTGCTTTCCAATTACGCAAAGTTTTTATGTTAAACCACGGGAGTTTCGCATTCCGTGCACACCAAACCCGCGTCTAGTTCCTCCCTTCCATTTCCGTCCCCGCGTTCGGGGTCGACTCCCTGAGGAGCCGGAAGAACAAACTCCCTCCGCCCGCGCCTCGGCCGCAGGAAAAACGAACGAGCGGCCGGGGGGTAATCTGCCAGGCCGCCCGCATTGCTCCAGACTTGCGGATGGGCTGCGCAGTGTAACCTGGCTCTTGCGCCCCCGCGCCGGGGGAGGTGGCTCAGGGCATCAACTGATGTCGTTCCAGTGCCTCTAACCAGGAGGTTCTAGGCTCCAGTCCTGACGGTGGCAGGATTTTAGTCACTAGGTAGATAGCTAAGACGAGTTCTGTCGCTGTCTGAAGGTGAATTCTTCCGGTCGATTTTTCTGATCGGTAGTTTTCCATGGATTTTCCCATCAATACCGGGCGAAAGTCGGAGCAGTACCCAGCAAACGGGCCAGTACCCTAACAATTGGATGGCACGCCATCTTTCTTTTTTCTTTTTTGTCGGATCCTCACCCCTTATTTCACGCTCTTACACTTACATGCAGTGCACTACCAAATATGCCGGGTATTAAGCTATTATTCATTATGATTCAAAATTCAAAATGACCCTGCAGTCAACTGATTAGTCGGTGCAATTTCAGCATTTCACGATAACTCGCGGGACGTGGCGAGCGTTGTAACCAAACAATCACAAACTGTAGCCACACACGACTCAAGACGCTGGGCACACATCTGTATTTATAACTAGAGGTGCTACAGAATGGCAATGACTTTCTCGTAGTTAAGTTTTCTAATTTCCTTGCTGTGGACTGCCTTTACGGTCTTGCTTCATCCTCTTGCCAGCTACCATCTATCGCCGCCCAAAATATATTTTTTTGGTATTTTCTCAACTTTTCTGTTTCCCAATAGAACCGAAATATTATTTTAATAATATTAAAGAAGGCTAAAATCTTGTACTAAATAGCCATTTTCATTGAAAAATTTGGAGCAGATTTTAAGAAAATGGAGTTAAGCGTTACTGTAAATGCAAAATTTGAAGCTCTTTTTCACAGGAATCTATTGAATTTTTAAATAACTTCATTTTAGTCATTTGAAGCACTTCCATTCGCAAATGCAATAATGTTTATACATCGATGGAAATGTGCATATTACGGCGTGAGAGATATTGAAAAAAATTACATTTATGTAATATTTGAAAAAACAAAAGAATACCCCAAAATAAACTTTACATCATTTTAAATAGTGCCATAAGCACTATCCATTGGAAAAGTTCCAAGAAAAAATTGGAGCCATTTTGAGAAAATAACGTTCAAGCGTTTCTGAAAATGCCGAATTTTGAGCTCTTTTTAACAAAAAACTGTTGAGTTTACTTGATATTACTTAAAGCACATGTACTCATAAATACAATAACGTGGAGAAATCGCCTCTAATGTAAATATTACCGACGTGAGAGACAAGTCATAATTTTACTATGTTTCTTGAGGATTTTTCTTCAAATGTTGCAAATCTGTTGAACACATTCAGTTTATTTTTTCTTAAATTTCAGTTATTCAAGAACATTTGTACCCAACTTGTTAACAACCAAATTTTCAAAAAAAATATTATTTTCTCGATCATACTGGACTACCATGATCATAAGCTCTTAAAGGAAACAGAAATGTGAATTTTCTTTGAGAAACAGCTCTGTAAACCTTTCTCGAAAACAAACATAATTTTCAGCCAGCGTTTTTATCCATTCGCCTTCATTTTATGCCACATATGCACAAGTACAAGTAGGTAATAAGTTGAAAATGGTTCTCTAGCAGTCGAATGCAGTTTGATTACTACTGTTGGATAGATTCAGTGGGGTGTTCATTCCCAAAGTTTTTTTTGGGGCGGAAATGGTTCCACTTTGGACATAGGTACCTTTAGGAGTGTTGTAGCACTTAACGTCAGCAGAAAGTGATAGATATTATCTAACACTGTATTATAGTAACTAGAATAAATAATGGCTCACCTGGTATATTAGTTGAGTTCGCATGGCGCTTTTGTGTGACCTTTCCATCAATGAGTGGATAAACAAGAGAAAATCAATGAACATACGATGGTACGGCAAAATACTCATTGCTTGCTTGTCTGCACAAAACCCGAACTTCCTCAACCAACATCACTCACTGCAAAGAACCAACTGCAAAGATTTTAGCTTCGCATTTTACTGCGTTTAAGTGCAGGCGCCATTTTGCTGCCCAGTCATAGAAAGTGTTGACGTCTGATTGTAAATTGTTGATTGCTATTGAAAGATCATGGTGTATTGAGAATATCGCGGTGTCATCTGCATATAAAGCTGTGGAACAAGTTGTGGTACATGGTATATCTGCTGTGAACAAATTGAAGAGGGTTGGGGAGAGAGGTGAGCCTTGAGGTACCCCGGCCTGAATTATTTTAGGGGCAGAGAGTGAGGAATTTATTCGCACCGAAAAGCTTCTATTTTCGAGAAAGCTACTAATGATTTTGAAAAGATAATCGGGAGTGCCTTGGTTCCTTAATTTGTAGAGCAGACCTGTGTGCCAGACTTTGTCAAAGGCAATAGCAAAGTCTAAACACAGACTGCAGAGCAATATTGCTTAGTTTGAAACTCTTGTATGGTTTCTACTAATGAAACGTCTGAAACCATCAATTGAATTAAGAGTAGTTTTAACTGAATTTCCTTTCATTTGTGAGATAAGTTTTCTATCTCGGAGATTAATTTACTAACAAGTTATTTATAGATTGTAATTTCGTGAATCAATATTGGAGGTGACTTTTTTATCATAGACTCGTTTGGGTGAGACAAAATTTGGGGGGAATATCCCCGCGGTCATCGTCCGTCTGATGCCCGAGCGGGGCAAATCTGTTCTTTGTTGGTAAACCCATTACGCTAGGGAGAAAATTAGCCTTGCGTTTGGCGTCGATTACCTGGAGGTTGCTAAGAGTGCGTTTTCTCGGGTCTGACCTTAGTGCTTGAATGTTGCTGTTAGCGGTTGAGTTCTGATAGAGTTGATATTGATGCACTGCAGAGACATCTGGAACGGGGGGCTTGGATTTGAGCACTATGTAACCCTATGAAAACTTTTGAGCCCGAGAATAAATAGCCATTGCACTCAATAAGTTGGGCTAAACACTAGATGATATGAACTGAGTGTTCGTCGCAGCAGCAGTGCGAACACCTCACGGTGGTTTGAAAGGCGAAAAAAACGGACAAAAATCGATTTTTCAAAATTGTCTGATTTGCTTAATTTAAGCACATATGAACAGAAAAATGTCCAATGCTTTATGTATTATACTATATTTTGATATTTCCTTGTCCATTATTGTGTACAACGCGCGCAAAAATGAGAGATTTATAAGAACCCGGACGGTCATAAATTCATCCCATTTTGGAATGCACATTTCTCGGTTGCTATTAAAGTTATGAAATTCGTTTTTTCCCTAGTAACTCTTTAATACTTTATAAGTACATTTCTTACAAAAAACATATTTTTCACTTTCACATTAGTTGTAAATAAATTATTGAAATCATGCCTACTAGAAGCAACATTACATTTGCGTTTCTTGACTTACAAAAAAATGTACGTGTATGTATGTCATGAAACTTGCAGTAATAATACAAGAAACATCAGGAAACACGTTCGTGAAGGTTTTATCTGCAACTATTTGCAACTCTAGAAACGAGAAGAAAGAGAACGTTCTTCTGCGCGGCCGGCCGCACGGCCGCGGCGGCAGCGCGCTGTGACGAGAAACAGAAGCCGGAGGGCGAGGGCTGCTTTGACACGTTCGACCTAGAACCACACTCGGATATTACGGAACCAGGGAGCTCTTGCAGTGTTTATAATATAATGTTATAATCTAAACATCACCACGTGCTCGAATGAGGGGGCGATTGGGTTTCTGGCTTGGGCAAGAGCGTAGGTCGCCGCGCTTCTTGGGTTCTATTGAAACAAGCACTCGATAGATCGAAAACGAACAAGATATCCGGTAAAGGTATCGAACAGGAACTCTTTCATCTATCCGATTGCTTATACGCATGACTACACCAATGCATGTGCTCGCTAGCTGTTGGTATCAATGATAGGTCTGTGAGACTGTAATCTGGTCGAATTCTTCCCTAGTGTTGCGTGTGCAGTATGAGAAGTAAAAAAATGAATGTTTCAGTGAATCGCAGTAAGCTCCTTCAAAAGAGATAATAAATGAGATTGTGGCGCAAAACAAGAACAGTTTGTGCTAGCAAATTTCATGAACAAATTTGACTTAATCCTAGAAAAACGAAGGGGACACTCGAAGAGCCCACCACCTTGATGTGAACTTTCAGTTCACTTCATTCATGTGTTCTACGTTATTGAGAATTAATGTAATTGTTGAGGCAGTTTCACTCTTCATTTACCATGACAATGACAGAAGATATATTTTCTTTCCTGATACAAAAAGCTGCCTCAACAATTACATTAATTCTCAATAATGTAGACTACATGAATCTTTTTTTAAATCTGTATTTTTCTAGTGCGGGTTTGGTACCCCCTTTGCAAAAGACGTAGTTTTTCCATGTAGTAGTAGTAGCTAGACGTAGTTAGGCATGTGCAGTGGGTGTATTTTATTTCCCCCTTTCGTGTATGTAGGAACATTTTGTGTTGGCTATGAGTTTTTGCGTTGGCTATGTTGTCAACTTTCATACATTTGTAGTAAACACGTCCCTGAACAGAATTGACGGGGGGAGTGAGACTATTTTTCAGTCGTTTATTCACTCGAGATGTCAGGAAGGTTGGCTGAATCGGAAATATAAAAAATACTGAAGGCTTAGTCATTACATGAAGAGAGTGAAGATGAAGATATTTTAGAAGTATTTGCAGTTGAAGAGGATACAGAATACAATCACGTTACGGTCAACAGTACAGTAAATAATTCTTTCACTGAAATGATTGCTAAGTTCGGAAGAAAATCTCTATCAGTTTCGCTGACGCCCTCCTCAAAAACACATTGCCAACAATGTTAACGTTTCTTCTGAGTGTATCTCCTGGGTGTAAAACTTATAATTTGCAAAAGGCGTTCAAAAAGGTTTGTTTTTTTTTTCAATCAAGAATTCAGATAATTGTGACACATACAAATGAAGATGCTGTGCGAAGGAATATTGAAAGGAGAATGAAATCGAGGTTTATGTCTTCATTAATCTAGTTTTACTTATGGGTGTATATCAAGACAACAATGTTTAAGTGCATTATTTGTGGTCAGATTTGCTTGGGAAAGCAAGTCACTATTGGTAGAACAGATTTTTAGTCTTATATTTGACCGACCATTGAAAATATTACAAGTTGGCACCGTTTTGGAATGTGTTCGATAGCTAAGCGCTTCAATTCCCGTACTTCCGTCCTAAATTTCACAATAATATGAATGAAATGTTCTGTCTGTTCAGAAGACAATTTCCCTTCAAAGTTTTCACACTTATCCTAAATTTCACACTAATATGAATGAAATGTTGTGTCTGTTCAGAAGACAATTTCCCTTCAAAGTTTTCACACTTATCCTAAATTTCACACTAATATGAATGAAATGTTGTGTCTGTTCAGAAGACAATTTCCATTCAAAGTTTTTACACTTATCCTAAATTTCACACTAATATGAATGAAATGTTGTGTCTGTTCAGAAGACAATTTCCCTTCAAAGTTTTTCACACTTATCTAAATTTCACACTAATATGAATGAAATGTTGTGTCTGTTCAGAAGACAATTTCCATTCAAGTTTTCACACTTATCCTAAATTTCACTAATATGAATGAAATGTTGTGTCTGTTCAGAAGACAATTTCCCTTCAAAGTTTTCACACTTATCCTAAATTTCACACTAATATGAATGAAATGTTGTGTCTGTTCAGAAGACAATTTCCATTCAAAGTTTTTACACTTATCCTAAATTTCACACTAATATGAATGAAATGTTGTGTCTGTTCAGAAGACAATTTCCCTTCAAAGTTTTTACACTTATCCTAAATTTCACACTAATATGAATGAAATGTTGTGTCTGTTCAGAAGACAATTTCCCTTCAAAGTTTTCACACTTATCCTAAATTTCACACTAATATGAATGAAATGTTGTGTCTGTTCAGAAGACAATTTCCATTCAAAGTTTTTACACTTATCCTAAATTTCACACTAATATGAATGAAATGTTGTGTCTGTTCAGAAGACAATTTCCAATTGAAGTTTTTACACTTATCCTAAAATTTCACACTAATATGAATGAAATGTTGTGTCTGTTCAGAAGACAATTTCCTTCAAAGTTTTTTACACTCTATCCTAAATTTCACTAATATGGAATGAAATGTTGTGGGTCTGTTCAGAAGCATTACCTCCCTTCAAAGTTTTCACACTTATCCTTAAATTTCACACTAATATGACAAAATGTTGTGTCTGTTCAGAAGACAATTTCCATTCAAAGTTTTCACACTTATCCTAAATTTCACACTAATATGAATGAAATGTTGTGTCTGTTCAGAAGACAATTTCCATTCAAAGTTTTTACACTTATCCTAAATTTCACACTAATATGAATGAAATGTTGTGTCTGTTCAGAAGACAATTTCCCTTCAAAGTTTTCACACTTATCCTAAATTTCACACTAATATGAATGAAATGTTGTGTCTGTTCAGAAGACAATTTCCATTCAAAGTTTTCACACTTATCCTAAATTTCACACTAATATGAATGAAATGTTGTGTCTGTTCAGAAGACAATTTCCATTCAAAGTTTTTACACTTATCCTAAATTTCACACTAATATGAATGAAATGTTGTGTCTGTTCAGAAGACAATTTCCCTTCAAAGTTTTCACACTTATCCTAAATTTCACACTAATATGAATGAAATGTTGTGTCTGTTCAGAAGACAATTTCCATTCAAAGTTTTTACACTTATCCTAAATTTCACACTAATATGAATGAAATGTTGTGTCTGTTCAGAAGACAATTTCCATTCAAAGTTTTTACACTTATCCTAAATTTCACACTAATATGAATGAAATGTTGTGTCTGTTCAGAAGACAATTTCCCTTCAAAGTTTTCACACTTATCCTAAATTTCACACTAATATGAATGAAATGTTGTGTCTGTTCAGAAGACAATTTCCATTCAAAGTTTTTACACTTATCCTAAATTTCACACTAATATGAATGAAATGTTGTGTCTGTTCAGAAGACAATTTCCATTCAAAGTTTTTACACTTATCCTAAATTTCACACTAATATGAATGAAATGTTGTGTCTGTTCAGAAGACAATTTCCCTTCAAAGTTTTCACACTTATCCTAAATTTCACACTAATATGAATGAAATGTTGTGTCTGTTCAGAAGACAATTTCCATTCAAAGTTTTCATGAAAATATAACCGAAGAAAAAACGAGGAGACGAAACTGCAGAGGAAGAGCCAGACAACCCTGAAGAAGCCGACACTACTGACACTAAAGATGCATACTATTTTGCAGTAAGAAGCGTGAATCACTTTAAAAGCAAAATAACTTCAAACAAACATTGAAAATAGAGTTCTAGACTAAAATCATTTCATTTTATTCCGTAAAACTATTTTTGTCCGCTTTTTTGCCAATCCGTACCATAGTGCACCTGTGCGGTCGGCGCAGGAACGACTCTAAGTAAAGAAACTTGGCTACTCGGCGCTAGCGGCGGTGCGGAGCCATCCGCAGAGTGCGACGGTCCACGAGAGAACGTCGCTCCAATTGAGAATGTGGAACTGTATAATCTGCAGAACTATGAAACATAGCTTACATTCCCTCAGAGATATGTTTCATATTTTCTTGAAGAAAGGAAATATTATGTTAATTTTCTAAACAAGATATATTGAAATGCACTAGGAAATGAAGTTTCATCAAAAATCATACATTTCTAAAGGCACATGACAATTAAAAATATTATTGACATTAATAGCAGGTAATGGAAGTCGTTGTAATATGTTAGTGATATAAATAAAACAACATAAATACGTTACGGCTGCTCTACAAATGCGCGGAGCAAGCTCTGCTCATCAATTTTAAATTTAGAATTATTGTAACAAACGCCACTTCGGCGAAAATCAAATGTACGATCGAAAATAATTTTTATTTTTTATAGTACAGACGTGAAATTATTTTTATTACGATATGAACTTGCAATATTTTCTATTTTTAGTCTTCTCTTTTATTCTCACGTCTCTTGTTTGTCTTCGCACTCTCTCTTGTGTATGTCTGTATCCTCTATTCTACCTTCTCTGAAACTTGACATCCATTCTATTACCTCTATATCGCTTCGCCTGCGTGTTTGTTTTCCAATTGACATGTCACGTTTTGTCATTCTCTCTCCATCACATCCACTATCTCATCGTTTGTGCGCCCCTTTTTCTTTCCTCTTGTTACCCATTCAGCTTTGTTCCACCCTGTCACGTTGTCTCCCTTTGTGCCTCTGTGGATATCACTTCCATCCTCGCCCCCCCCCCCTCACCCCTCAAATGACGAAAACACCCGCGGACAATGAAATATGGCGTAGCAGCGTCGCGCCGCCCTGCATGCGTGTTTTTGTGCCAGTGGCGAATTTGCAAACTAACGCTCGCCTGTTAGCTCGTCCCTCGGCGTAGGCATGTTTCAATTATTAACACAACCCGCCACCGCCAGGTGGATGGGTCTGTATTACTCTGAAAGGGGCGAAGGCTATTTATATCCATTGACCCAGTTTAGTTGAATGCAAAAATGCTTCCTGCAGGCCACTTCCAGATTGCTGGACACTGGAATGCACTCTGTGATGGTTAGGTGGCAGGGTTTTGTTGCGAGAAGTTCTTGTGCGCTTTTCTAATAATAAACTGTGTTACTAATACCTGCGTTGGTTGGTTGATTGGTTGAACTTGTTTGGCTGTTTTTCGATCTTTTCAGATTCTCTTTCTTAGCGGAAATGTGTTAATGGGCGAATGATTTGATTGTAATGAAGCTAGATGGTGATGTTGATTGAATATTGTATTGCGGATGTATTGATTTAATGTTGTTCATTATTGACGTCCAATTTCGAACCAGAGGGTGAATACAGTGTATTAAATGAGGTGTGTGAATCTGCAACTCTCGACTTCTCTTAGAAATCATCAGCATTCACCTTCAGTGCACGTGACACATGTTAAAACATTTTGATTCTCTAATTTACTTTTTATAACAGTACTTTATCGTCTTGAAAAATTGTTTGGCATTTTCATTGGACAAATAACAGGCAATATTTAACGAAAAACGAAAAATATTAGCAGTTTATTCTTTGCTACGAAAAATCTCGAAATATTTGTGAATGACATTTGGTATCAGAGAATATTCCATGAAACAAAGCAATCAATTGCGAGTGATTGCGAAATGTACTAAATTTATTTACATTATTGTTCAGAGATGGATGTGTTCTGTGTACTAGTAATAGTTAACAGAGGTTGATGATAGCTGAAGTGCAAAATGTAAATGGAGAAGGTATAACTCGGAGGTATAACGTGAAGTAAATACAGCGTCAATACTTCTGGTTGTAGAGATAGCTTAATCTTTATAGAACCTATTGTTTATTTTTTACTTTATTGAACGTGGTCACTTTGTTAAAAAAATGTGCAATTTGAAGTTCAATCTCAAAAATGTTGAAATAATTTACAATGTATACTTACCATTAATGACCAAGTTATGTATTGTCTAAACCGTCAAACTAAATCAAGATGTCGGTATTGTAATTTTAGTCTAAGTAATATCTACGGGGCACAGCAACATGATGCACAAATGCATCACTTACGCAGCATGTGAAAGCAAATTTGTTCTGACGTGAATTGTAAGTTTGGTATTGATTATAAAGTGGTGCATGACTTTTAGGCATTTCAGCCATTAGATACTTTCACCTTCGAAACATAACACAATAATAATGACAACTGGATATTTCACAAATATGCTCAATAATACGTAATTAACTTGCGTAATAGTAAATTTTGAATGTCACGCCCAGAACATTTTGAAAGCATCTATTGGTTAAAGTGCATGAGCCGCATTCCCAAATTCAACATCAATGAACATTTTATTGAGATCCCACATAATTCACATACACCTCGCACCGAATGTGCATTTACCTCAGCATGTGCTGTCGTCACCCAAATGATCAATACAGAAGGAATGCCTACCATTCAGTGCTATCTGGTCAGCATTCACGCGACGAAGTCTGCATTCCTCCATTGTTCGCCGCACATTGTTCGCATTGATCTAAATATACCGGACCGCGGCGAATGGCAAAGGCCACGGTGGTGCTGGAGGCGGAAGAAGGGGTGCCTAGAGCGGGGATGCCGCGGTGCGAATGCCGGGAATGGGGGTGCGGAGGGCGGGGATGACTTGGGAAAGGATGTCAAGGGTGGAGATACTGGAGCGGAGATGTTAAGGGCAGAAATGCCGGGGTGGGGGTGCCAGGCGGAGACAAAGGTGGGAATTGCGAACAGCGGGGTTGAGAGGGGCCGATGGCGGGTACGATTGCTGAGGAGAAGATAAAGGTGAAGGCAGGGATGGTGATCAGTGGTTCTGTCGGCCTCATGTCCTGAATCGTCCTCACCAGAGTTTGATTTGATTGATTCATTATTTAATGTTTTTGGACGTATGAACTGCTGTGTTCATTAGTGCTCGTTAGAGTATCTAGTAAATGTTATATCTAGGAAGGTGGTCCTTCTGCTCTTGAACGAAAGAGCCTGTGCCAACCTACTTTAAGGGCTTTTCCGTGCGGTGCATCATCTCAGCCAGATCACACGTACTGTGGAAGGAAATGGCAAGTTACCACTACAAACCGAAAGATCTGTAAATTAAAATTTATTTTTTATTTACCTATCGCGAACACGAAATTACAGCGAAACAGCTAACATCTTTGTTACGGACGCCACACAAGTCTTTGTCGTCAGTAGAGAACGTGCTGAATTTCATTGGTGTGTTATGACGAGAATCTTTGTAAAATTACGTTAAAACAATCTGGAGCCGTGCAAACATTGCTTACTTTGTAAATCATTGTTTTAAAGGCTAAAATATATTCTTTTGGAATGCCAACTTGAGGTCAAAACTTTAAATATACTTGAAGTATTGTAAACCCCTTCTTTCAACAGGTGCAACGTGAATAAAGAAAACAATACACAACCAAGGTCGTACCCACCAACAAAAGACGGTCAGTCGAACAGCGTTGCCAACAGGAATCGATAAACACTTTCCATCTGTAATTAGCACAAACTCAGCATAGCTACATTCCAGCTCACAATCCTGGATAGTTATGATTCTAGGACACTACCCCGGGCCCACGTTTGAATAGTGGACGTTTGGCGACCCTAATTTTTGAGTAAGGCGGTAACACCCTTTTTGTGCCCTGCTAACATTTATAAATTTATTGAACAGATCCTTAATAATTGTTCATTTATTTACTGGAACAAAAGTTTCAAAATTTTAGTCAGCACTTTTGTTTGTTTACTGCACAAAATCTCGTGAACTTTTATCGCAAATAAAATTGGACCCTGAATCTCCGAATCAGGTAACCATATTTATCAGAATATTATGAATAACTTATTTTTCACGACGTTTTCAGTGACGTTCAGGGCAAATCGTTTTGAAATTTAAAAGAAAGAAAAAAAAACACTCTTTTGCACTTTGCATTGTCATGGTACATAAATGGACATGTGCAATACGTATGTGAACTCTAGACATTGAATGCAATACAATACAATAAAGCTATTGATTTCAATGGTGAGCAAGGCCTTGAAGAAATTGAATAGATTTCCCAGGAATTCTGGCAAGAACATTTGTTACATCTCGTAAATATTATTAAAAGAAAGTACCATTAAAAATATCTTAAAATCGATGAAACTAGCAAAAAATAGGAGTACATTAAAAATGACGGGAAAAGGTTAAAAATGATTTATTAGTGGATATCGCCGAAAAATGCAAAAATATTACGAATAAAAATGGGACATATTCCTTTTGTCATAACATAAAATTCATTTCTGTACTAAACATGTTATATCAATGTAAGTGCTTACGTGAAGGGAAGGGAACAAGAAAGTGCTGGACAGCGGCGCGGCGGCGGCGGCCCCCTTACCTGCATTTCCGTTTCCTTTCCTGAGATGGTTTGGTCCGCAATTTACATACAGAATTAGAAAGTAAGTTTCACGAGATGAGATGAAGGGATTATTTGGTCCGCAATTTACATACGACCAAATAGTTGGGTCTACTTACATAAAATAGAAACACCAACCTTCATTTAGCTGTTATCTGGAACATAGATATTATTTTTTCTCACCTCTTCTCTTTCTCACTCTGCTTCTGTCTCTCTTTTTCTTTCTGCAGTAGCATTACATCCCTGTTTGACCTCTGGTTTTATATCTGTGTACTAGTAGAAGCATATCACTCAAAAGTTTACGACCGCAATTAAAACTCATGTTATAACTTCTTTGTCCAAAACTTTGGGCTCTGGACTGACGTGTGTACTTTCATACTACGTGTTACTTGGTGACCTTTGTATCTGCAAAGACGCACAGAATTATGTCAGGTTTGAAATAATGGATTTTTGAAGGATAAAATATGAAACTACAATAAAAACACTTGTACACATAAATGAACTCTTTAAGTTTATGTTCGAGCCTGATCATCTATTGCTTATATTATTAGACAAATACGTTCACGCAAGAACAATACATTTCTGAAAATAATTGTAAAATATTTTTTGAGTCCTTCCTAGTAAGTTAAATTAATATTCTCAGTAGAGAAAATTTCGGTTGTCTATTGACATTTTTCTATTGGAAGTTTGCGCTAGTTCTCGCAGAAACTTCGTGCGTACTCAAGCGTGAAATTTCTGAGAAAAGCTTCGTAAAAGGGAAGAATGTGCTTAAACATTTACCAAAGAAAAATTAATTCCTATTTTTTTGTACCTTAACATTAGTCATATATTGATGAATGCAACCACAAATATTCAGCAAGAAACATGGAATTTTTTTTGTACCTTAACATTAGTCATATATTGGTGAATGCAACTACAAATATTCAGCAAGAAACATGGAATTTGGAAGAAATAAATTTTTGTACTTACACCATTTTGTATAATTCTAAAATCTTTAATTTGAAAACCACGTGTATGAATTTCGTGAGTGATTCAAAACTAATTGTCACACACTGCACCACGTATGAAAAATGAACAGATGCCTAAAGCCACGCGTTTGAGATTTAAAACGACTTTTTCTTTCGAACAACGTGGAGGCGGGGAGGAGCTCTACTTGTGGTCGCAAATGTTTAACAACAGGAGAGAATCTTTAAGCGAGAAAAATAAGGCGTCCTGTATAACAATGATTTTAAAATTATAAAACCTTTCAACTGCACATCACATGTTTGGGATGAAGAGTGGTACATTCTCAAAAAGGATTGTTCGATTAACTGTGATGTTATAGTTTGTTGAGTAATTATGGTAGGGGAAAAGTTTGAAACCATTAACTAGGGCAATGATATAAAAACGAAAATTTGTAATTATTTACTTAATGAATCTGTTATTTAATGACAAGGCCTGCTGAATGCATAGAGCAAATGAGATAGTTATGGTGGTCATGACAATAGATGTAATAAGTTCGATGTTGAAAATCAACAGAGAGAATATGTCGAGATTTTGAAAAGGACAGATTGGAAAAATTGATCTGAGCTTTATTAGTAGAGAGAGTGTTAGATATTAAAATTATTTGTTACAGACTATTGAAAATACTCTTATAGGTGGATATAAAGGGACTGGACTATCAAAGAACTAAATTGATTACGAACATGAACGGACACTGACGGAAGATTAACTCACGGAAGATTTAACTGGATACAACATAACATTAAAGGAAACCACGAGTGAACTAATTTTAAGAACTTTGGAGAATAGTATGTACTGGAAAAACGTTTGGAATGTTATTTAGACACTTGAAGGAACTCAGTTAAAATGTAAATCGTATTTTTCAAGGCATTATTTTCGCGTCTATTTCATTGTTTTGCTTATAATTCTAATTAATTCACTTTTCTTGTTCATGTTCAAGATTTCCGTTAATTTATTATTCAAGATATTCCTTCTTCGTGTATCTAATCATTATTTGTTTCATTTATAAGTTTAATTAATTCACTTTTGTTGTTCATTAACGTTCATTAAATTTAAGGAGTAATAATAGATTTCGGATTGGAAGAAGCAGGAGACTTCAAATAATAGTATGTGTAGTATATTTAAAGGATATTTTTTGTTCATAAATAGTTCAAATTAACTTTGGATTTGTTTTTCTATTCAATATTACCAGAAATATTATTATATTTTATAATATACAGCGTATACCCTATTATTACCAGCCCTAAATTTTTTCTGACTATATATTTTTTTCAATCATTACTTTATTTACTCAAAATTTTAACTTTATAAAGAAAAAGAAAAAACAGTACATTACCAATAAAAAATAGTGATTATATTTAATGTATAATTTGTACTATATATGGTTACATGTACCATATTACTCACGTTGAATTCTTGTTTTTTTCATACATTTACAAAACAAGAGAGGGTTTAGAAAAAATGATTGATTACAGCCATTGGTAAGTAATGTCAAAACACAGGCACATGAACTTTTGTGTTTTCTTACATTCACATTAATATTAAGCACGATAGTTATTTTGCGTGGATGTACACGTAAGTAAACGTATACGTAGTATACATACTGAATTAGTCATTCTCGTAGAAGTGAAAGGCACAGATAAATCCAAAACAGTTTTCAGTATATTTTTGCTAGCTACGAGGGAAATACGTGCAATGCTTGTGACTCCCGTTTCCATTACATCTGGAGATTATGAGCCTGTTTACTCTTGACTTCAAGGTTTTTAGGAGTTCCGGAACCAGTTGCATGAGAAATATAGAATATTTGGATGCGTATGTGACGGCATTCACAAGGCTAAGAATCGTGATTGGAAGGCGATGACTCGAGAGACTTTTGCTGAGAACTGTTCGTCAAGGTCGGTGTGTAATGAAGACCAGGATCTTGAATATATGTAATTATTTAGGATGGATTATTGTGTTGAACGCTGTTGAGTTTGCGGATGTAGGGTCAGCATAAATGAATACTTTTTTAATTTTTGTATCGTATTGTGTAATTTACTGAGCTTGGATTTGTGTTGGGCAATCCGCATTAGGAACCGAAGCCTGGAAGGTTAGGCGGCGTTTTATTTTTTTAGTTTAAATTGGAGAACTCACAGCTCCCGAGGCCAAATAGCCGCGTTGCTATGTGAATCGTCGCCTTCGCTCCATCGTATGAGCTTACCCGTCTTCTTACATTTTCCATAGCGCCTCCTTCCATTTCTCTCCTGGCCAGCTCTCATATTTTCCATTGCCGTTTAAACTCGGCAACTGAACTTAATTGGCGTTTATTTGCCGATAACTTTCGTACGTCTGGCATTTGTCTATATCTGAATGTCTTTATTTGTATTTATTTCAATTTCACGTGAAAGACTAATGTAATGAGGCGGACTGTTCACTATGAGTCACACAAAATTGCCTACTTTATTTTCATAGTTCTTCTTTTTCTTGTGCTAGTTCTACGCTCTTAACGGGTCTTTGTCCGCCAAGTGCAGAGAATCAATTCCTGACATTAGAAGGTAATATGAAACAATGAATGATGATTTATATAATTTTTAATGGAATATACCTAATGGTTTGCCTTTGTCTGCTTCAAATTAATTCAGGGGAAATAACAAAGACATACGCGGGATTAAAAACACCAACCCATTTTCAGACTTATGTAAACATTGGTCGAAATTAAAGGTGCTACATGTAAACTACCAAGACTTCTCTTTGCACTATTTACATGTGTGTGTCTTATCCTACTATGTGTGTCTTGCTCCTATAAAATGACATTATCTTTTCGAGAATCATTTTTCTATGAAATCATTATTAGTTCATTACAGAATGTCGTTGTTATGACAGCCTATTTACGTAAGTCTGATGCTGAACCCGCACAGATCTCGTTTTCCATTTCAGTAGTCTGTTCGCTCGCCAGGAGTCTCCGTCTTCGCACCAGAACCGGTGTTTTTGTTCCTTGTTCAATATGGAAATGTTTTCCATCACTGATTCAGGAAGTCGAATATTGAATCTGCAGCTGCCCGCTGCGGAACGCGCTCTGCTTCCCCTCTCATATGCCAGAGAGTAGATTTTAAACAGCTAAAGTAAGTGGATAAATGGAACACGTGAATATTGCGCTCTATAAAGGTTTGTAATAAAAATATTTTGTAAATGGTTGTTGGGTTAATACACTTGTTTACCAAAAACACTGTGTTTGATTCGACCAATTTGTCTTGCTTTGCTTGCGCATTTCCAGGTCAACGGTGAAGTTCCTTCGGACTTCTTGATTGCCCGTACCGATGTATTTGACCGTACTGACCTTGATTGACGTGACTATAGAACATCCTTGAGTCCAATCAATGCAAAATTTCTAATTTATTTTACAACAAGTTACAACAAAGTACAGACATAATACAACAATGTACAGGCAAGGGTTACCTCGACTCATTTCCGATTCATAACTACAGTTACAATAATTCTTCTCAATTAAACACGCATACTACATATGTTCCATTTTATACTCCAATATACTTACTATCTATATACTTAAGTTCTTTTTCAAAAAACCTCGCTTATCGCTCCACGGTCGGGTGTGGGCTCGAACTCGACATTGGCCCTTCTGTTTGCGATTACAACATAAGTTTGGGATCGGTGGGTAGTTGTGATCGGGGTACACATGTCAATTCAAGTTTTAGCGGATATCCTGTGGAAATTCTTTACTTTAATATATAATTTTACTTTAATTACTTCAATACTTACTATAAAAGCGAATCTTTATAAAGCTAGAATATCATTAAAAATGGTTTCGGGGTCGATGATCGTAATTTCTAGAAGCAAGACTCGCGTCACTTGGGGTCTGGATCGTCGGACGAACGGACGAACAGACAGACGGACGGACGGACGTTTCGGAAAAAAAACACTTTTTCGGTATCAGGGGACCCCAAAACGTGTATTTCCGTTAAAATCTCGAAATCGATTTTCCGGAGCATTACATAACTTACTCTGTACTACGTATATTACTCCGTATATACGTACTCGAACATGCCCGACGTTGAGTAGTGCCAATTTGAATCATAATAATTACTGACAAATGTAATTTGAACGCCAGGAAAAGGTTACACTTGAAACCTAATGATGCCTAATTTTAATAGAAAATTTAAATATCTAATTTAAATATCTCTCCTTACAAAATTATGTTGGGCTAGCTCAGTTAATTGGGTTTCGAAGTTCATACTTGTTGCTACTTACTTTGAAACCAATTATTCAATCTGCCATCCATACGGAGTGGCGAGGAATCTGAAAATCTTATTAAAATGCTGGATTGCACATAACTAACAATTATAATCAGCTTTCTTTCAACTTAACAAATCAGAATTTATTATAATGATAATCAAAAATGAATCATTCTTTGGTCATGACCAGTTTTCTCTGTATTACAATAATTATAAACCTTGTTATTCATTCGTGGGTCTTCGCGCGCTCTCCACTTCTTCGTTCGATGGCGCCCCGTAGAACCTTCTCCGTCGACGCAGCAGAATCTTGCTTCTGGATAATGTCCTTGCCTAATATCCCTGATCTGGTTCCAAATTCTCCCGGCGATATTATTATAATCCGTAACTTCCCTCACTTGCGTCTCGGGTGGACGCCTAGAAACCAATTTCTCTTCTTACAAGACCGCTCTATCCTAATATAGAAAACGACAATTAATTTAAACAACTGTCAATTACAGTCTTCCCTCTATATAGTAAAATATATCACGAGCCGACCCGCTTATCACCGCATTGCTCTAGCGAGTCGATGTTCTTCTAAAAACTCGGAAGCATCCGAATTTTATATATTTTTCTTTTGTCTCCCAATGCTTATCCCGCCTCTGCTCATTTCAACCTAACGAAAATGATCCTTAACGCCGGTTGTTTATTTGTCACATAGCGACCCCCTCGCGATCGTCTATTGACGTCCCCATACTCTTAGGTCATATAAAATGACATTTCCATAATAAAAATGGTTCGTCATTTTGGTATATCACAGTATGTAAACGAGAAAGTAAAAACTATGAATTGTACTGATATGCACTTCTTTTCTTGGTAAGAAGTTTTATTTGTTCCAGGTAAAAGCAACAGGTTAGCCAAATAGTGAATATGGTATCGATTTGAAGTAATTTATCTGAATTAAAGCAAAACGATCATGAGGACTGTCACTATTACTTCAATTAAAACATAACTTTAACACAACCTTTTCGAGAACATCACTATTTTCATTTGTATTATATACACTATCTGATATTGTAGTGCCTTTAAGTTTCAATTGCATATCGACCACAACTGAATGGCTAATTATAGGGACAGAAGTACAATCAACATGTTTAAAGAGAATACGATCTTCCTTATTAATAATCGACCAATAATCGTCCAAAATAAACCACTTCAGTTTGCTGCTTAGTTCATCAAAAGTACTGAAAGATATTTCATTTAATCTTGACATGTTTTCTTTTGCACATTCTTCAATAACAGCAAGCAGATACTTGTTTTCTAAACGAACTTCTTTTCTTAATGTTTTTCTCTTCAGGAAGTGCTTGGATGATTCAAATAAGCAGGACAATTTGGCAACAAAGAAGGCATAGCTTCTCGAGACACTCGTGTATGTTTTAAAGAAAGACTGATTTTTAGTCCTTTATCACAACAGAACACTGAATTCTTCTCAATTTCCCACGTTCGCAAATACAATTCGCAAAGCTGAACGTAAACACTGAACTTAGCAACTTTCACATTTCTCTTTTCATCATAATTCCCTCACCTGGGAACCCCTTATTCGTCATTCCCCTTATTCACCGTGATCCTCACTATTTCAACAACAGACCACAACAACTTAACCACAACACGAAAGCTACACGTGCTATTCAACGTACACAACTGGATCACCTGAACTCGAACAAGTCGGCCTTCTCTAGCCGTCATATTGGCTTTGAAAAACTTCAGTGCGCAGGCCTTATATGTCTAGGTGGTGTTGGTTGTTGTCAGACTCAAAGACTTGACACATGTTTATATATTAATGTCGCGCTGAATTGGAATCTAAAATCAGAATTGCGCCATCACCTTCCAATTTTTTTCAATCGCAAAATACCATTGTCTTATTGTATTTTTTGTTTTCGGGGATTATTATCAAATCCAAAGACTAGACACTTCTTTTTCTATATATGTCTACATGCTAAATACGAATCAGAAGCCAGAATTGTACCATCACCTTCCACTTTTTTTAAATCGCAAAAAAACCGTCAAATTTACGTCTACAATTTCTCGGTGTTTTTTTGGTGAGTAAATAACTGAAGAGTGGTGGCGCAATATTTCTTTGTTTCGGATTCAGGGCGTAGAGAAATACGGACATACGTAGAGAAACATCTGTCAAGTGTTAGGATTCGACATCAACCCCCGAAAACAAAACAAAAAACAACAGAAAAAAACTAATTTCACGATGGTTTATTGCAAATTTTAAAAAAAATTGGAGGATGGTGACGCAGTTCTGGCTTTAGATTCGGATTCAGCGAGTTTGAAAAACATAGAGATATTTGTCAAGTCTTTGGGTCTGACAACTTATTTTGTGTGTGTGCCCGTATTATTAATGACAGATTTCTTTATTGAGAAAATGCATTTCTCAAAAGTATTATATCTTTAAATTAATTGTGAATTAATACGCAGTTTTTAAAAAATATTAGTAGTTTCCGAGTAATTTTGAGTAATGTGTTAGAGACACCACAGCTTAAAAAATTCATTGTTGCATAAGAAATGGAAAGGTGTTGGACTCTACATACCAGCCTTACGAATTATCATTTAGAAATTTTTCATGGGTCAAAATATAGTAAAGGATGTGAAGTGACTACAAATACAATTAAAAATACGTATTTGTTTACTAGAAACAATTTCATAAAGATCATTTGTGAAACTTGGTGAGTAAACGCTTCGGCCTTCACTATGAAATGAACTCTGGCACTCAAATTGAAGTAGTTTTTCTGGAAAATGACATTTCTTTAGATATGACGTTTTCTTATGCATGGACTATATACGTACGCAAATTAAAAAGTATATTTTAGTGGATTTCTTCGAAATGCACAATACTAATAACTAATTACTAATAACAATCGTTTATCAATATCTTTAATTCTTTATTTGAACTCCTGTGAACGAAGCAGATCTGTCTAGGTAGAGGTCACGCAACTGTTTTCATATTCATACGTCTGATGTAGCAATGAACGACCCCACAGTTTCCTTCACCTTTCCCCTTTCAGTTCTCTCATTAGCTTTTAGAGATATTAATTTATGATTTTTTCTTAGGTATCTTTATGCGTGACATGAAAATGACTTACCTCAAACGAATTCTAAGTGAATGGCTAAGGTTAACTTTATTTGTATGTAAATTGGAACTTTTATCTATGTTTAACTTTGTAGTACCTCATTTTATACGAATTTATGCATATCGATTTTGAATGCTTAGAAATTAATATGTTGAAGAACATGAAGGAGCGTATTAAAATAATATATTATGCAATTAGTTTATGTCCTATTTTGCACGAATAATAAAATATTACCAAACGTACTTCTAATGTGGTTCGTTCGGTAATATTTTCTTATGAGTACAAAAAAGTAACATTATAAACGAGTTGCATACGCTATTTTTTTTGTATAACAGGATTATAAGGATTTAAGGAAGCAAAGTCAGTTTGGATTATAAGTTGTAACCTCGAATTCATGTTATGACGTCATGGGTGCTACCTAAGCAAATAATTTGTTTACAAATGGCAATTAGGTTGAACATATATTTTAAATATTTTGTATTGTTTGCCAAAAGAAATTTTGGAAGAAGATGCAAAAGCATAAAATGTATGCTGAATGGATGAAAAAGATGCAAAGTTTGTATGCGAGGCTGTTGTTCTTTCTTATCTATTGGAGTTGCTTGGTTAAGTTATTATAATGCACATGCTAGAATAAAGACGGTAGTTATGATGCTTGCTTCTATAAACACCAAGTCCACAGCGTGTAAAGCGTCAATATTATGGTGCACATATTCAAAATTAAAGGCAATGTGTATATGTGTGAGTTTATTTAAGGGGACATCCGCGACGTTTCTCGCCGATACTGGTGGTGATGCACTTACATGTCGTGGAGGGTGGCGATCTTCAAAAGTAGCTGAATCTTACATTGAAGAATCAGTGAATAATAAGATTTACATTGCAAAAGATATTTTTTAGTGCAGAAACTAAAGAAAAACAAGCACTTTAAAATTAAATGCATCTTCTGGAGTGTCTTTGACAAATTTATCCAACTGTACTATTAATATTCATAATCATAAAAACTAATTAATGTTCTTTGTTATTGTTGTTAATTATTGCCGAATAAAAGCAACGTTTATTTTAAAGGAGTAATTAGTTAATAAATTATATTTTAAAAGTGCAAGTTTTTTCACAATGTATTCTATTTTACTGCGAAGACTGAATATATTGACATGGTACCACTGCCTTCTTTATACTCCATAACTGATGATAAATGGGGGCTGTGACTATTATGTCAGTGATGACTCATATTTATTGCAGAAATAGCGATAACGATATTCATACCATAATATGCCATATTATGAATGATTTTGTTAATGGAAAGGGTTGTTTATAATGCTGGTATATAAAAAGAAAAATGATCTTTTCTAAGTTATTTTTCTAAATGTCTATTTATTTATTTATTTATTTATTTATTTATTTATTTATTTATTTATTTATTTATTTATTTATTTATTTATTTATTTATTTATTTATTTATTTATTTATTTATTTATTTATTTATTTATTTATTTATTTATTTATTGATTTATTTATTTATTTATTTATTTATTTATTTATTTATTTATTTATTTATTTATTTATTTATTTATTTATTTATTTATTTATTTATTTATTAAGTAATTCTTAAAAGTGAGTGTTCCCTTCAAAATAAATTCTCTTTAAAGTGAAATGTTATGTAAAAATTATGTTTAAATGTACAGTGTAAATGTTGACATGTATCACAACGTTCATCTGTTCAACGTTTACATTATAGGAAATCTATTCCTTTAGGATGAACGAAGTGTCTCGAGTCAAAGGAACTGAATATCTCGGCTAGTGAACTCGTATGAGTATAAGGAAAAAGGTCCAAAGACAATAATATATCTTTTAGCAAATATTTATTATTAATTTGTTCGAGAATTTATTTGTGGAACTATTTATTTAGTTTATTCATTCCTTTTAGAATGTGACGAGTATGAGCAATCTGGGAACAAATTAGGCTATTAGTAATTGTCATTCAATCTGTTATAATAAATGTTGGCATTTATTGTTATAATAAATGTTGGCATTAAAGGCAGAAATTTGTTAGCGGACGTAATTTGCTAGTGCAACTTGATGATATTTGCAGAAAACATGGTTAATCCTAGGTAATGAGTAATAGGTCTTAAAACCTTGAAAAGTTTGTAGTAATAATCGATATGAGTAATGTTGAGCAAGCGTATACTAGTATATCATGCAAACTACTTTCTCCTGTCGGCATTTTAATGAATAGGACCTCGCAGAAGGTTCGCATTTAAAATGGGTTCTGAGAAGGGAACTTCAAAAAGGGGATTTGTGAATAAATGAATACGAAGTGAATGACAATTTCTAAGAAAAGAATTATCAAAAAATGTTCTTTGAAATAGAAATTTGGACATTAACCACTACTTTTTTCTATCGAAGACGGTTATAAATTATTAATTTTGTAAACGATATTAGGTATAAATGGTAATGATCCCTAATGTAATGTAGCTAACGAAATTGTTAAATTAAGCACATTTTTTTACTTTCTCGCACATTCATTCGTAGTATAGAGAAAATTATGTAATGTTGCAGCAAAAATGGTGATTCTTTGAGTGACAAAATTCATGTTGTGGGGCTCTGATATAGAAAAAGTGGATAAATTTTGTTTTGGTACGTATTAAATTACTTCATCTAACTCGTTGCGTAGTCAAAATTCGCGTTTTGTGGTTCCTTGATACCGAAAAAATTGGTTTTTCAAGAATACGTCCGTCTGTCTGACGTCAGTCTGTCTTTCTGTTTGTCTGTTTTCACGTCCATTCGTCAGTGAACAACGCTAGCAGCTAAATCGCAAGTAGAATTATCACCAAAACTTATATTCTCACATTGATATGATTGTTGTCGCGGTCCCTTCGACTTGACATAGATTATTTTTACACGAACCCATGATAGTGTCAAAAGTTTCCCCAAAATAGCTCCATTTTTAATTTATCCATTTTTACATCCTAAAAAGAGAAGCTATTGTAATCGTGCGCCGGAAAACGGCGAATTTTCGACATAAAAACTCTTATTGACAGGCCCTGGTAACAAAAAAGTGGGTCAATCTACTTTCTAAATATCTTTCTAAAAAAAACTTCTCTAACATGTGGTATAGCAAGAATCCATGTTTTGTGCGTCCTTTATACCGAAAAATCGATTTACGGCAAAACGTCTGTCTGGCTGTCCTTTCGTCTGGCTGCCGGCGTGTCCACAATGCTAACGCAAAAACCGTTCAGCCAGTTTCCTCCAAAATTAATATTCCCCAATCGTCCTGCCTTATGTTTCGGCCCCAGGAATTTGAAATCGATATTTAAATTTGGGGGGGGGGGGGGACTTTACATGAAACCCCTGGGACATTTCCAAAATTTTCAAAAAAAATGGCTGCAAATGTTTTGATTAAATTTTGTTGAATAGTGGGAAGGACGTTTTAAGAAAATGGTGCAGGTCTCATTTTCGTTGAAATTCCTGATTTTTTTGTTTAATTTTTTCTCGGGTAGAACAAAACGTATGTACCTCTCCCTCAGAAAAAAATGTTTCAAAATTCTATCTTCCACACCGCGCCGACAAACTTGGACACCCCTCGGCCTGGGGGAGGGCAGGGGAGGGACGCGTTGACCAATCGCTAGCAGGTAGAACCACAGTTGTCTGTGATTGGTGCAACATCCCAAGGGGCAGAAAGAACGCTGTCTCAGGGGGAGGGGGCTAGTTCGTTTACGTACGAGACGGAAATATCGTCATATTTCCCTGCCGAAGGAGATAGTTTGCCTGCGCGTACGCCACGACGAAAAAAATATTTCTAAGCGGGGTTTTCCGTCCAGAATGATTGTCTATAGACCAGTAAATATTTATCATTTTAGCAACAATTATTCTAACTTTTAGTAATCGATTTGTAACTCCTGACAAACTTCTATTTTGAGATATTCATTTCAGGCACAATTTGCGGAGCCTTCCCGGCCGTTCTAACGCATATTTCGAATTTGTTTATAAAATTATAAATTGTTGCAAAATTGTTAATTCGCTGTTTTTGGTTCTGGGACATCGGGAGACTCTCCCCACTTTAGATTTGCAAAATTTGGAAATTGTTTATAAATTTGCAATTGTTGCAAATTTTTTATTGTCTAATCTGAATGGCGTTTAAATGTGATGCAAAATTCCGGAATCCGTTCGGTGCTATTATATCTCGTTCTCGAGATATATGTAATTGTTTATAAGAAATTAACATCTTAGTAGACCCCATTTGTTTGCGCTTAATTCATTCGCGCTAGCAGAATAGCGTGGGATGGGCATACTGAAAAAACAGTTCTCCAATGCCGCGCTTTTGCCTGCCACATACGCTTAAAATGCACTTGCTTGTAAACAAATTCTGTGGTCAATTTAATTATGCTAAATTCGTATTTTTACGGCGAGTATGAGCATAACTTTTATTTGGTTTTTATATTCTCTTTTAAGTCCTACAATTTGCAAGTCGATATGTTTATCAAATAGGAAAGAAATTGATTATAAAAAAAATATTTTTCAAGGTGCATTACGCCCAAACAATTGTTTCTGTTTTTCTATCAAAGGGATGTTGAGCAACCGAATAACTGTATTATTAATTTTTTTAAGTCCCCTGTTAACACCGAGAGTCAGAAACTATTTGTTCCTCTTGTTTAACCATTACCATTAAAAAATAGGGAAACATATTGCTTAGCTGTTTGCTATAAACTGCACTGGATTGGATGAATGTAGTGTTAAGGTTTTCAAATACAGAAATATTCAATTTTGTGTTTTGAAAGATCACATGAGTAGAATCACACATGACAATATTTACACAAGTATAGAAATTTCTAAATAAACGTATATAAACTTTAAGTTAATATTTTCAATTCAATTTATCATTCCTTTCTAAAACTGTTAATTTGATGATTTCATTGTATCATATTCAAATCAGAGCTTTATGTGCTAAATCTACGCATTGTTAATACATATTTTTAAACAACATTAATATATTTAATATACATTTAAAAGGTTTTTAGATTGGCGAACGTTTCAATGAAATTTCATGAATTCCTAAATGCTTGAAAATAAATACTTGTAAAATTAAATTATTGTAGCGTGTAAAAATATAACAAACTCACGTATTTGGTAAAACGAGTTGATATTACTAAAAGAAAGCAAAACAGATGTTATAACAATTCAAAGAGATTTAGCGTTTGTTTACAGTTTAGTAAATATCAATGCACTAGCATTTCCCAGTGAAAATACATAGAACGAACTTGGTGGTCAAGTGATATGACCTTCCCAACACAGACTACATTTCAGTATCGTCAGAGTTCGAAGGTGGTTTGTTGGCCGCCATTCTACGAATCTATCAAAACCTTGAATTTTGCACGACCATCTGTACAGGGAGAACGTAGCGGTTTATTAAACGGAAACGGGCCATTCGAGGTATCTAATGTGCACTCTTTGAAAACGTTTAACCATTATAAACTATCCCTAAGAAAAATATCAAATAAACAATGTTAAAGTCACCAGCTTAACATTGCCTTTACTATTTGAATGTTTTCAACATCCCCAAAACCAACAGAAAACCCATGTTTTTACAGGTTATTATAAAACCAATTCAATAAATATAAGCATTTATTCACGTTATTATTTTTAAAACACTCAAATATCTACGATGTTATTTGATTCATGTCTTCATCGAAGATCTGAGATTAAAAAACTGATAAGCAGAGAAAATTAAAGTAATTTTGAGTGATTGATGAAGTTGAATGATCAAACGAAAAACAATGTTTCTTGCTTCATATAATGCTATCGTGTTTAACAGACATGTAATTACATGTGATACCTATATTTAAACATCCAAACTAATGAAAATTTTCAAAATTAAAATCATCAATAAAACGTTGATTCATCAGCAAGGATTATATTATTAAATACTTTTTGAGATTCATGTGCTCCTGTGTGAATAACGTAGTAAACGTGATTCGTATGATCCAGTTTCTCAGAATAATACAAAACCTGCTAGACACATACACTAAACATAATAGTTGTCAAATAGTTATTTACGACATGAGTATCATAAGATATCTTATTACAATACGAAATTGGAGAATTATCAAACAAGACTCTTTAGCCGAAATTGTTAACCAATTGAATATTGCAATATAATGTTACCATTTGAATATCATAGAAAGTAAGACGCAATTTGTCAAAATTCACGTGAACTATAATGTTTCTTTAAATTTTACTCCTTATCCTGCGAAAGATGTGTGACAGTACTTATGTTAACAGTTATACTGCCATGGGTTTAATTAATTAGTTTTCAGTACGCAAATTATTGTTTTTGGTTTTAAAGAAGCATGGATATACAGAGTATCGGGGAAGGAAACGTCGAAAGTTTGAAAAAAGCTGTTTAAACAATTTTAATCATACTTTGTCTAATAAACTACATAGATATTTTGAATGACTGAGCTGCAATAAACGCGCAAATGTTGGTTTCAAAATATGATTTCTACGCAAAACTTTGCATTCTAGAATCATGTAAACAGACCAGAAACATGTAACATGTTTATTATTAACAATATAAATTAATATATAAGTTCAGAAAAAAATTAACCGAGAAATAAAAAAGCAGTTGAACTGTGAAAATTGGGTGCTTTTTTATTTCTAGGTTAATTTTTCTTTCTGATCAAATGTATTCATTTATTTTGTTAATCATAAACAATTTAGATATTAATGAAGTGTTTATATGCTTCTACAACGCAAATAGTTGCCTAGAAAACATATATCCGAACCAACTTTTGAATGTTTATTGCGGCTTTGCCATTTGGAATATCCGTGTAGTTTATTAGACAAAATAAGCTTAAAATTGTCTTAACAGCTATTTTTCGAAGATTCGACATTTCTTCCCCGAATATCCTGTATATAAAAGGCTTGATTTCTGTTGGTACGCGACGGAACGGCGTTCCGGTTCTTTGGAAATAATTATGAAATTATATTATATATAAATAGCTATTGCTATTATATTAATAATTAATTTGAGGCGCGTTTCGGGGCCTAAGATTTTAAAAATAAAGGATATATGTATCATAATAACTCTTATGACGACACTGTTCTCAGTTACGTCAAGTTTTAATTTAGAGAATCAAAGTGAATAGTCTAAGTTTACTCACCTAAATAAAGTTTATCTTACTATACATACTATTTAGAAAGTGTTTTATGTTCAAAACAAGTGTTGCCTCAACAGCATATATATTTTCACGTATTATTCGTAATTGCTATGCAATATTCAATACGGACTATGTGAACCTGCAAAAAAGAAACAAAAAAAAGACCTACTGCAGCAGAAAATATTTTCTACCCGTCGGGATTCGAACTCGGGTCTTTAAAGTTAACTCACCTGACACGGTTCCCCCTCACCACCAGGTTACCTCCTTTCCGATGCGAAAAGAAAGTGAAGCATTTGCAGTTTAAAAAAACAGGGTGTTCAATTTATCTTAATACAAGATCTATTTTTAAAAAGAGATTTCATTAAACAAAAATCTCTAGCGTTCATTTTTTCGGCAATGTTATAAAGATCAGTCGGGGCTAATATTATACAGTAGAAAATTGGGGTTAATGTATTACACTTTAAGAGTTGTTATTTATTTATGTCCAAAATTAACAAGAAAATGACAAATGATAGGAAATATATTCTATTATAATGACCATATAGCAAACACTCAGAATGTAACAATATTTGGGAGGAAAAAAATCAAAACTAAAATGCCTAATTTTTCCAGTCAAAAACTTTACCACCGTGATATAAATCTTTTGATGTTACTTCGTTATTTTTTGTGACACGATATTTTTGAAAATAGGTTATCATTAAGAAAGAATTAATATTCTTTTCTGCGTTAAAATAATGCAATAATATTAATCGTGTCATGATATATACAGCCTCAAATTTGTGGGGCTAATATGATACAACTTAAGAGACTAATGTAATACGGGTGTCGGGGCTATTTTGATACACTAAAAATTAACACGCAGACAACTGGAAGGGATTTTTTTATGTTTAATATTACATCAAAGGCGCTAAAATTCCGATTTGATGTTGATAAACTCTCCAAGTGTTTATCTGAGAAAGAAAGAGCAGGTGACAATTTATATAGATTTTCTCGTTCTCCTCGCTACCCAGTACATGGTGATTCACTTATGATTATCAATTGACGGGAGCTTCTACTGTTTCAGTGCAGTTACTGATTTTTCACTGGAATCACAAGGAATCAGGCCTACAATAGGAGCTAACACCATCCCTTCAACCCCAGATATCAACTGTTCTCATCCAGTACTTTTGAGATAAAACTGTTGGAAAAAAATTTTAGAAAACAGTAGCACCCAAAGAATAATGAAGCGGTTAGACCCAATAGCAGCAATCATTACTAGTGAAGAGTGGATCATTACTAGGAGAGAGTGGAGTGTTTAATTTACATTAATTTAATATTTATTTTTAAAAAGAGATTTAATGAAACAAAAATCTCTAGCGTTAGTATTTGTTTTCGACAATGTTAATAGGTATTTGTTTGCAATTTTCGAAAATTCAGATCGTTCGCCCAAAATTGAACGTACGCCACCTTTAAACATCTTGTGCTTCGAGGAATAGATTTACAGAAAAATTGGAGCTCTTTTTGAGGAAATTATGTAAATATGATGGGGTTTGGTGTAAAGTACCTTCAAAATTAAAAGATTCGTTTCAAATTCGAAGATTCGTAATATTAGCCAGATCGTTCAAGGAATATCCATTTTGGTGAAAATCGTGTTTACTTTAGGCTCTAGAATTACTCACACGAAGACGGATTCACAAAGAGGTTTTTTGGAAAATCACTTTTTCGGGTTCAAAAAACAAGCGTTTTGACAGCCTTGTGTATAGAAAATAAAAGAACAATACCAACAATCCACTTTTTCGAACTAGCTACTTACAAAACGTGTTTTCTGTGAAAATTTCGACACTTCCTCCTACGGCATTACGTAACTCTTTACACGTGGAGGTAAAAATATACCAGAGTTACTGGGATTTGAACTCGGATCCCTGTAGTCTGTAGGTCTGGCTCGACCGCACTGAGCTATCACCGGTATTTCTCAAAACGCTGTCCAAGCACACTTATTACGTTAAGAATAGTTACGTGATATTCATTGCACTTAGATTTTTTATTAGAGAAATGTTCTACATGTGTCAAAGATATCCAATTCACAAAAATAATGCAACCGCATAAAACCCACGCAACTACATAGCTCATTTTACTAAGAAATATTTTCAACCAGAAGCCGTGGTCTTTAGAACCCTCTGTGGACGTCGTTCCCGGTCTTATCTTTCGGCGACTACGGCCAAGGTTGAATTACGTCACAGATGAAAGTTGCGATAACGCTAGAGCTCAACACGGGCGCTCGTGCAGACGTTCTGAAGCCAGAATCGCAATAGTGGCATATTTATACGTGATTCTTAAAGACATTAACACACTAAAATAAATAGTGGCGCCTCAAAACACATACTTTATGTGATATTTATAATGGATACGAATGATTATAACTATACAATTAACCGCAAAATTGTTTCTACCCGCAAAAATTATTCGCCGTGGATGAGATTCGATCTTACGTGCCTAAGCTTCGCCAACAGCGCGCTTACGTGCTATACCACCGAAACTCTTATAACTTTTGTCTCTCACAAAGATGATTTTAAACTGTCATGTATCACAGATTTGACGAAAAAAGAACGTGCGGCGTTTAGATGCTTGTGTTAACTACAGACGGACAAACAGACGTTTTGTCGTAAATAGATTTTTTAGTAACAAGGACTTACAAAACATGGATTCTGTCTACAAACGTATTGAAGTAATTCACTATATACAAGAATAACATTTATCTACTTTGTCGTGACCAGTGATCGGAATTTAGAGGTTTTTGTCGAAAAATCCCCGTCTCCCGGCGCATGAATACAATACCTTTTCTTCTTACTACATAGTTACCAGAAAGGAAGAAAAAATGGTTTTTCATTGTTTCTATTCAACAAAAGTTTTCAATCAATTCCAAAGGTGAAATAATCAGTAAATATTAAAAAGAGATTTATTAACAATATGAAATGAAATACAATTAGAAAGGAATCTTCTGTTCTTTACTTTGTATTCTTAACAAATCTATAGGAAAATCATAATAAAGGCATTATTTCAACAACATTCGAAAATTGTTGTTGAGAATCTATGGGGAAACTGTTAATGCCGGGTCCTGGTAATGTAAAAAGTGTTAACTAATGTTGTGAAATGTAGAAAAAAATCCTTTAACTCGTGTTGCCCGAAACCAATGTTTTGTGGGTCGTTGATACAGAAAAATCGAACGTCGGCGAAAAACCTGTATGCACTTAGTGTGTCTGTTGATGTGTCTGTTCTTGTGTCTGTTCGTCTGTCTGTAATTTTCAAAAAAAATTATATGACCTTATTGAAAGAATTATTTATGGACAACAAATTTCATTTGAAAGAAAAATCTGTGTTCAATTTTAGAGTTGTAGGAAAACGCCGAAAAATTCAAACTTTTCCAATTTTCGAAAATTCAGAGTTTACAGTGGACATAGGACGTATGTCGCCTTTATAGGTGTATTTTACTCTATTCTTAGAAGAAATTTAAAGAAAAAAATTGGGGTCGTTACTTTACTATTTGATATTTATAATGGATACGAATGATTATAACTATACAATTAACCGCAAAATTGTTTCTACCCACAAAAATAATTCGCCGTGGATGAGATTCGATCTTACGTGTCTAAGCTTCTTCAACAGTGCGCTTACCTGCTATGCCACAGAAACTCTCATAACTTTTGTCCCTCACAAAGATGATTTTAAACTTTCATGTATCACAGATTTGACTAAAAAAGAACGTGCAGCGTTGAGATGCTTGTGTTAACTACAGACGGACAGACAGACGCCAACATGAGATCTAAAAATTCATCATCATCATTTCATTCATCAATTCATCAAATCATTCTCTTAAACGTTCTTGAGATTATGGAAAAAATAATAAAAACCGATGACGCTGCTTTTGAGAACATTTTGAAAATATCTCTGGGGCTTTATGTAAAGTACCTCCCAAAATTAAAATATCGGTTTCGAATTAATGGGACCGTGATATCAACAAGATCGATTGGGTATTATCAATTTTGGACAAAATCGGTTGAACAATTTAACCCCTAGCGTTGTTCGCAGACGGAAGACTGATAGACAAACGTTTCGCCGTTATTCAATTTTTCGGTAACAACGATCCACAAAACATGAATTCTGGCTACTAAACGCGTTAAAGGATTTCCCCCTAAATTTAGCAAATAAATTTATTCACTTTTTCGTTACCAGGATGGGACGGTTTTTCTGCCGAAAATTCGCCGTATTCTGATGCACGATTACAATACCTTTTCTTCTTACGACAGTAAGTGCGAGAAAGTAAAAATCAATAAAAACATTAAATCCTTTTTTCCACCCCCCATTTCCGTCTTCCTAAAGGCCTAATAAAATAACCTGTCCAACATAAAATGTATTAACCCCTATGTTATTTTTCCTAGTTTACCAATCCCCGTCTCAGTACGGGGGAGTGGAGGCAAAACTAGGAGAAGAAAAATCCCACACCACTAACACCTGGCTGTAGAGTCCCAACTGGGACAGGCAGCTGAAGAGAGCATCAACCTCAGAAGCGTCGGCAATAAGCGCAACAATGGATGCTGTGGGCAGCAACAACGGACGCTGCCAACAATGGGCACATATTTGCTTATCAATTCCTGTTAAAATTGTTTTGTTTTTCAGTTAGCATTGCTGTGATTAAATGTTCTTATAAGACTTGTTTATGGACCACTAATTCGTGTTTCGAATACATAAAATTATTTTTGCCCGATTTCAAGATATTCTAAAATCATTCTTAAATATTATATTTTCTTTTAAATGATGACCTTACAAGTACAACCAAACAAATCATAATTAGTCTCTTCATAAATAATTAAGAAATTAAACAGTTATAGATGCCCCGGAAAGCAGTAAGCCCGCTAAAACATTTCATTTTCGCTGCGAACTCTATTTCAAAATCTATTTTAATTTGCTACTTTATTTATTGAAAAAGGTAAAATAATTTGGAAAGTAAATGAATGAATACTATTATAAGTACGTATTACCTAATGCACATCTCCGTATATATATATATATATATATATATATATATATATATATATATATATATATATATATATATATACTTCTCGACTTTAAACTTGATTACAACATTTTATTGAACGTAGAGATATTCTAACATTAACGTTAAGTAAATAAAGGCCGGTATTACACTGTAAAAGATTTTTGTCAAAGGTGTTTTATAAAAGAAATATGACAGTGTAATAGCCAATCTTTTATAAAATTTCTTGGATAAAATGTAGTCTCCGGCTTCCAAGTTTTTTCATATTTGGTAACATGGCGTCCGATATAGGGGTATTGCTTCAACCAAAGTCATAATTGCTGAGTGAGAGTAATTAGAAAGTTTATATAATACTGTCCATCCGAACTACAAAAGTAAAACCAAACGAATTAACGTTTGTAGGACACATTTTCCCGGGAAGTGGAAAATATGGTGTTTGGAAAATGCCCAGTTCAGGAAGATAATTTTTTTAAACTTTCCTATCAGAGGACTGAATTTCGAAAGAAGGAAGAACGACAAAGAAAATTGAATGTTTCCTCATCCATCCTCAAATAATTCTTCATTTCGAAGGTCTTTAATTAATGCTTCACAATGTGCGACCCATAACCTCACCATGGCGTTGTTCTAAAGCCTCACCCTCAAACGTTCTCTTATTTACCTTTTACTACATTAGCATTAAACATAGATTAGTTATAATAAAACATAAAGTAGCAAAGCACAACTATTTGTGCGTAATTGATTGTAAATCGCGAGCAAACCTACATAAAATTTGGACGAAATGTAATACGCTCATCAAATTTCTTTGTCAAAGTTTTCTCATCAAAGTTCAAAGACTGCCACAAAGTTCTTTATCAAAGATATGTCATATAACTTTTATAGTGTAATACCGGCCAAAGCCGCCGTATGTTATATCTTTCCCATTCATGTCGCCAACAATGAACTTCTCGGAAACACATCTCAAATATCCATAGTTGAATATTATAACAACAAAACATCAAATTTTTGTAATAAATGTTCCTTCAAAATTCCGGTATTTTCTGTTTTTCTTTCATGTTTTATTTAAATACTATTATTAAGAGAGAAAACCTCATTGAGATAATTTCAATTAAATCAATGCAACTCAAAGAGCAAACGCTCGTGCGATTTGAAGAATAAACGCTAGTTTCTTTCTGTACTCAGAATTCGTCTTGTATATGAGTTAGGCCACGGGGATACCAAAATTTAAGAAAACGTTCACAGAATACATTTCTCCCTACAGTACATTACTCACAATTTTTAACTGTTTTTGACATTAAATGAAAAATACAGCGTCGTAATAGCGCCTTGTCCGTCCTGACAATCATCAGAATTCAAAAGAAATTCAGAATGACAGCTCGTCAAACGAAGCGGGGGAAATTCAAATTTGCTATTTCAAAAATTGTAAAATTATCTAAAGTACTTATATTTTTAAACAATTGTACGTGATCTTTTTTAAAGGACTGATTATTTGAAAGGAATATTTGAAGATCTGTTTTTGATGAACACATTTCATTAAGGAAACAAACTATCTTCAATACTTAAGTTGTAGGAAAACGCCGGAAAAAATTGTTTTGTTGCATTTTTGGAAAAATTAAATATATGAACGAAAATCATCTCCGCCATCGTCTTATAGCGTCCATTACGCTATCCGGCAATAAAAGTTAACCAGAAAAGTTCATGCCATTTTTTAATTTTTGAAAATGTTTCAGGGGCTTCTTGTAGAGTACCATCCAAAAATAAAATATTGATTTGAAATTCAGGAGGGCTCGACATCAGTCAGACCGCTTGCGGAATATCAACTTTAGAGAAAATTGCCTGAACAGTTTAGCCGCTAGCATTATTCACAGAAGAAAATACGTTTTACCATTTATCGTTTTTTTTTTTTTTTTTTGTATTTACTACCCACCAAACCTGGCTTCTGGCTACACCACATGTTAAAGGGATTTTATTCTATATTTATCAACTGAATTTATCCACTTTTTTGACACCAGGGCCCGGAAATTACAGTTTTTTGTGTCGAAAATTAGCCGATTTCCTCCGTAGAATTACGTAACTTTTTACTTTCTCGTATACCCGCATACATACGGAGTAATATACGTAGTATAGAGAAAGTTATGTAATGCTCCGCGAAAAAAAACGGCGAATTTTCGGCAGAAAAAATGTATTGCCGGGCCCTGAAAACAAAGGAGTGGATTAATCCAGTTACTAAATTAAGAGAAAAAATCTCTAACACGTGATGTAACCATAAATCCTGTTTTGTGGGTCTTTGATGCCAAAACATCAATTGAAAGCAAAACGTCAGTCTCTCTGCGTCTGTCCGTCTCTCCGTCCATCTGTGAACACTACTAGCGCCTAAACAGATCGTACGATCTTTTCCAAATTGAAGAATCCCTTGTCGATGTGATTCTAGTTGAAACATTGAGATATTAAAAATCATTCTTTAAAATTTGAGGGTACATTACATGAAGCCGTCGGTCATTTTCAAAAGTTTCTCAAAAACGACCCCAATTTTTTTCTTTAAATTTCTTCTAAGAATAGAGTAAAATACACCTATAAAGGCGACATACGTCCTATGTCCACTGTAAACTCTGAATTTTCGAAAATTGGAAAAGTTTGAATTTTTTCGGCGTTTTCCTACAACTCTAAAATTGAACACAGATTTTTCTTTCAAATGAAATTTGTTGTCCATAAATAATTCTTTCAATAAGGTCATATAATTTTTTTTGAAAATTACAGACAGACAAACAGACACAAGAACAGACACATCAACAGACACACGAACATACAGGTTTTTCGCCGTCGTTCGATTTTTCTGTATCAACGACCCACAAAACATTGGTTTCTGGCAACACGAGTTAAAGGATTTTTTTCTACATTTCACAACATTAGTTAACCCTTTTAGTTAGATTCTCAACAACAATTTTCGAATGTTGTTGAAATAATGCCTTTATTATGATTTTCCTATAGATTTGTTAAGAATACAAAGTAAAGAACAGAAGATTCCTTTCTTATTGTATTTCATTTCATATTGTTAATAAATCTCTTTTTAATATTTACTGATTATTTCACCTTTGGAATTGATTGAAAACTTTTGTTGAATAGAAACAATGAAAAACCATTTTTCTTCCTTTCTGGTAACTATGTAGTAAGAAGAAAAGGTATTGTAATCATGCGCCGGGAGACGGGGATTTTTCGACAAAAACCACTAAATTCCGATCACTGGTCACGACAAAAGTAGATAAATGTTATTCTTGTATATAGTGAATTACTTCAATACGTTTGTAGACAGAATCCATGTTTTGTAAGTCCTTGTTACTAAAAAATCTATTTACGACAAAACGTCTGTTTGTCCGTCTGTAGTTAACACAAGCATCTAAACGCCGCACGTTCTTTTTTAGTCAAATCTGTGATACATGACAGTTTAAAATCATCTTTGTGAGAGACAAAAGTTATAAGAGTTTCGGTGGTATAGCAGGTAAGCGCGCTGTTGGCGAAGCTTAGGCACGTAAGATCGAATCTCATTCACGGCGAATAATTTTTGCGGGTAGAAACAATTTTGCGGTTAATTGTATAGATATAATCATTCGTATTCATTATAAATATCACATAAAACATGTGTTTTCAGGCGCCACTATTTATTTTAGTGTGGTAATGTCTTTATGAATCACGTACAAAAATGCCCCTATTGCGATTCTGGCTTCAGAACGTCTGCACGCGCGCCCGTGTTGAGCTCTAGCGTTATCGCAACTTTCATCTGTGACGTAATTCAACCTTGGCCGTAGTCGCCGAAAGATAAGACCGGGAACGACGTCCACAGAGGGTTCTAAAGACGACGGCTTCTGGTTGAAAATATTTCTTAGTAAAATGAGCTATGTAGTTGCGTGGGTTTTATGCGGTTGCATTATTTTTGTGAATTTGATATCTTTGACACATGTAGAACATTTCTCTAATAAAAAATCTAAGTGCAATGAATATCACGTAACTATTCTTAACGTAATAAGTGTGCTTGGACAGCGTTTTGAGAAATACCGGTGATAGCTCAGTGTGGTCGAGCCAGACCTACAGACTACAGGGATCCGAGTTCAAATCCCAGTAACTCTGGAATATTTTTACCTCCACGTGTAAAGAGTTACGTAATGCCGTAGGAGGAAGTGTCGAAATTTTCACAGAAAACACGTTTTGTAAGTAGCTAGTTCGAAAAAAGTGGATTGTTGGTATTGTTCTTTTATTTTCTACACACAAGGCTGTCAAAACGCTTGTTTTTTGAACCCGAAAAAGTGATTTTCCAAAAAACCTCTTTGTGAATCCGTCTTCGTGTGAGTAATTCTAGAGCTTAAAGTAAACACGATTTTCACCAAAATGGATATTCCTTGAACTATCTGGCTAATATTACGAATCTTCGAATTTGAAACGAATCTTTTAATTTTGAAGGTACTTTACACCAAACCCCATCATATTTACATAATTTTCTCAAAAAGAGCTCCAATTTTTCTGTAAATCTATTCCTCGAAGCACAAGATGTTTAAAGGTGGCGTACGTTCAATTTTGGGCGAACGATCTGAATTTTCGAAAATTGCAAACAAATACCTATTAACATTGTCGAAAACAAATACTAACGCTAGAGATTTTTGTTTCATTAAATCTCTTTTTAAAAATAGATATTAAATTAATGTAAATTAAACACTCCACTCTCTCCTAGTAATGATCCACTCTTCACTAGTAATGATTGCTGCTATTGGGTCTAACCGCTTCATTATTCTTTGGAGGGCTACTGTTTTCTAAAATTTTTTTCCAACAGTTTTATCTCAAAAGTACTGGATGAGAACAGTTGATATCTGGAGTTGAAGGGATGGTGTTATCTCCTATTGTAGGCCTGATTCCTTGTGATTCCAGTGAAAAATCAGTAACTGCACTGAAACAGTAGAAGCTCCCGTCAATTGATAATCATAAGTGAATCACCATGTACTGGGTAGCGAGGAGAACGAGGAAATCTATATAAATTGTCACCTGCTCTTTCTTTCTCAGATAAACACTTGGAGAGTTTATCAACATCAAATCGGAATTTTAGCGCCTTTGATGTAATATTAAACATAAAAAAATCCCTTCCAGTTGTCTGCGTGTTAATTTTTAGTGTATCAAAATAGCCCCGACACCCGTATTACATTAGTCTCTTAAGTTGTATCATATTAGCCCCACAAATTTGAGGCTTTATATATCATGACACGATTAATATTATTGCATTATTTTAACGCAGAAAAGAATATTAATTCTTTCTTAATGATAACCTATTTTCAAAAATATCGTGTCATAAAAAATAACGAAGTAACGTCAAAAGATTTATATCACGGCGGTAAAGTTTTTGACTGGAAAAATTAGGCATTTTAGTTTTGATTTTTTTCCTCCCAAATATTGTTACATTCTGAGTGTTTGCTATATGGTCATTATAATAGAATATATTTCCTATCATTTGTCATTTTCTTGTTAATTTTGGACATAAATAAATAACAACTCTTAAAGTGTAATACATTAACCCCAATTTTCTACTGTATAATATTAGCCCCGACTGATCTTTATAACATTGCGGAAAAAATGAACGCTAGAGATTTGTGTTTAATGAAATCTCTTTTTAAAAATAGATCTTGTATTAAGATAAATTGAACACCCTGTTTTTTTTAAACTGCAAATGCTTCACTTTCTTTTCGCATCGGAAAGGAGGTAACCTGGTGGTGAGGGGGAACCGTGTCAGGTGTGTTAACTTTAAAGACCCGAGTTCGAATCCCGACGAGTGGAAAATATTTTCTGCTGCAGTAGGTCTTTTCTTTTTGTTTCTTTTTTGCAGGTCCACATAGTCCGTATTGAATATTGCATAGCAATTACGAATAATACGTGAAAATATATGCTGTAGAGGCAACACTTGTTTTGAACATAAAACACATTCTAAATAGTATGTATAGTAAGAAAAACTTTATTTAAGTGAGTAAACTTAGATCATTCACTTTGATTCTCTAAATTAAAACTTGACGTAACTGAGAACAGTGTCGTCATAAGAGTTATTATGATACATATATCCTTTATTTTTAAAATCTTAGGCCCCGAAACGCGCCTCGAATTAATTATTAATATAATAGCAATAGCTATTTATATATAGTATAATTTCATAATTATTTCCAAAGAACCGGAACGCCGTTCCGTCGCGTACCAACAGAAATCAAGCCTTTTATATACAGGATATTCGGGGAAGAAATGTCGAATCTTCGAAAAATAGCTGTTAAGACAATTTTAAGCTTATTTTGTCTAATAAACTACACGGATATTCCAAATGGCTAAGCCGCAATAAACATTCAAAAGTTGGTTTGGATATATGTTTTCTAGGCAACTATTTGCGTTGTAGAAGCATATAAACACTTCATTAATATCTAAATTGTTTATGATTAACAAAATAAATGAATACATTTGATCAGAAAGAAAAATTAACCTAGAAATAAAAAAGCACCCAATTTTCACAGTTCGACTGCTTTTTTATTTCTCGGTTAATTTTTTTCTGAACTAATATATTAATTTATATTGTTAATAATAAACATGTTACATGTTTCTGGTCTGTTTACATGATTCTAGAATGCAAAGTTTTGCGTAGAAATCATATTTTCAAACCAACATTTGCGTGTTTATTGCAGCTCAGCCATTCAAAATATTTATGTTGTTTATTAGACAAAGTATGATTAAAATTGTTTAAACAGCTTTTTTCAAACTCTAGACGTTTCCTTCCCCGATACTCTGTATATCCATGCTTCTTTAAAACCAAAAACAATAATTTGCGTACTGCAAACTAATTAATTAAACCCATGGCAGTAGAACTGTTAACATAAGTACTGTCACACATCTTTCGCAGGATAAGGAGTAAAATTTAAAGAAAAATTATAGTTCACATGAATTTTGACAAATTGCGTCTTACTTTCTATGATATTCAAATGGTAACATTATATTACAATATTCAATTGGTTAACAATTTCGGCTAAAGAGTCTTGTTTGATAATTCTCCAATTTCGTATTGTAATAAGATATCTTATGATACTCATGTCGTAAATAACTATTTGACAACTATTATGTTTAGTGTATGTGTCTAGCAGGTTTTGTATTATTCTGAGAAACTGGATCATACGAATCACGTTTACTACGTTATTCACACAGGAGCACATGAACCTCAAAAAAGTATTTAATAATATAATCCTTGCTGATGAATCAACGTTTTATTGATGATTTTAATTTTGAAAATTTTCATTAGTTTGGATGTTTAAATATAGGTATCACATGTAATTACATGTCTGTTAAACACGATAGCATTATATGAAGCAAGAAACATTGTTTTTCATTTGATCATTCAACTTCATCAATCACTCAAAATTACTTTTAATTTTCTCTGCTTATCAGTATTTTAATCTCAGATCTTCGATGAAGACATGAATCAAATAACATCGTAGATATTTGAGTGTTTTAAAAATAATAACGTGAATAAATGCTTATATTTATTGAATTGGTTTTATAATAACCTGTAAAAACATGGGTTTTCTGTTGGTTTTGGGGATGTTGAAAACATTCAAATAGTAAAGGCAATGTTAAGCTGGTGACCTTTAACATTGTTTATTTGATATTTTTCTTAGGGATAGTTTATAATGGTTAAACGTTTTCAAAGTGCACATTAGATACCTCGAATGGCCCGTTTCCGTTTAATAAACCGCTACGTTCTCCCTGTACAGACGGTCGTGCAAAATTCAAGGTTTTGATAGATTCGTAGAATGGCGGCCAACAAACCACCTTCGAACTCCGACGATACTGAAATGTAGTCTGTGTTGGGAAGGTCATATCACTTGACCACCAAGTTCGTTCTGTGTATTTTCAGTGGGAAATGCTAGAGCATTGATATTTACTAAACTGTAAACAAAAGCTAAATCTCCTTGAATTGTTATAACATCTGTTTTGCTTTCTTTTAGTAATATCAACTCGTTTTACCAAATACGTGAGTTTGTTATATTTTTACACGCTACAATAATTTAATTTTACAAGTATTTATTTTCAAGCATTTAGGAATTCATGAAATTTCATTGAAACGTTCGCCAATCTAAAAACCTTTTAAATGTATATTAAATATATTAATGTTGTTTAAAAATATGTATTAACAATGCGTAAATTTAGCACATAAAGCTCTGATTTGAATATTATACAATGAAATCATCAAATTAACAGTTTTAGAAAGGAATGATAAATTGAATTGAAAATATTAACTTAAAGTTTATATACGTTTATTTAGAAATTTCTATACTTGTGTAAATATTGTGATGTGTGATTCTACTCATGTGATCTTTCAAAACACAAAATTGAATATTTCTGTATTTGAAAACCTTAACACTACATTCATCCAATCCAGTGCAGTTTATAGCAAACAGCTAAGCAATATGTTTCCCTATTTTTTAATGGTAATGGTTGAACAAGTGGAACAAATAGTTTCTGACTCTCGGTGTTAACAGGGGACTTAAAAAAATTAATAATACAGTTATTCGGTTGCTCAACATCCCTTTGATAGAAAAACAGAAACAATTGTTTGGGCGTAATGCACCTTGAAAAATTTTTTTTTTCTAATCAATTTCTTTCATATTTGATAAATATATCGACTTGCAAATTGTAGGACTTAAAAGAGAATATAAAAACCAAATAAAAGTTATGCTCATACTCACCGTAAAAATACAAATTTAGCATAATTAAATTGGCCACAGAATTTGTTTACAAGCAAGTGCATTTTAAGCGTATTAGGTATGCAAAAGCGCGGCATTGGAGAACTGTTTTTTCAGTATGCCCATCCCACGCTATTCTGCTAGCGCGAATGAATTAAGCGCAAACAAATGGGGTCTACTAAGATGTTAATTTCTTATAAACAATTACATATATCTCGAGAACGAGATATAATAGCACCGAACGGATTCCGGAATTTTGCATCACATTTAAACGCCATTCAGATTAGACAATAAAAAATTTGCAACAATTGCAAATTTATAAACAATTTCCAAATTTTGCAAATCTAAAGGGGGGAGAGTCTCCCGATGTCCCAGAACCAAAAACAGCGAATTAACAATTTTGCAACAATTTATAATTTTATAAACAAATTCGAAATATGCGTTAGAACGGCCGGGAAGGCTCCGCAAATTGTGCCTGAAATGAATATCTCAAAATAGCAGTTTGTCAGGAGTTACAAATCGATTACTAAAAGTTAGCATAATTGTTGCTAAAATGATAAATATTTACTGGTCTATAGAAAATCATTCTGGACGGAAAACCCCGCTTAGAAATATTTTTTTCGTCGTGGTGTACGCGCAGGCAAACTATCTCCTTCGGCAGGGAAATATGACGATATTTCCGTCTCGTACGTAAACGAACTAGCCCCCTCCCCCTGAGACAGCGTTCTTTCTGCTCCTTGGGATGTTGCACCAATCACAGACAACTGTGGTTCTACCTGCTAGCGATTGGTCAACGCGTCCCTCCCCCTGCCCTCCCCCAGGCCGAGGGGTGTCCAAGTTTGTCGGCGCGGTGTGGAAGATAGAATTTTGAACGACATTTTTTCTGAGGGAGAGGGTACACATTCATGAACTGGAAATGTGTTGACAACCGTTTGAAAATGTAAGGTATGTTTAAGGTAAGTGATGTTAGGAATATGAGTGATATTTAGGTTATCTCCGTTTATTTTTATTATATTGTCATTTTAATATATTTTGTAATGGGAAGATCATGCAATTCAGAAGTTAGAAGAAGTTGCAAGATTATGCAATTTAGAATCATCTTTGTTTAAAATATTAAGTCTATCTCATTTTCGTACGTTGCTTGATAAGCTCGAAGGATGTAGCTTGACGATCCGCCGAGAAAATATATTTTAAACATTTTCTTGCTACCCTTGGTTTCAAACAGATTGGTGCAAAACGAAAGTTTACCTTCAAGGGAATCTTCTTACATGAAGATGACCCTTTTTTACGCACGATTGTACTACAACAAATATTATGAAATAAAACCCATTAGTCATATGGATGTGTTATTTATGATGCTTGTTATTTACTTATGTTCCTTTAGAAGAATAAATGGCACCATAAAATATATCTAAAATATTTTTTAATCTGGTGACAAAATGGATCCCTACAAATTGATCCTAACACAGTAGTGATTCAGTTTCGATTACGTCCACTGTTAATTGTAACTATTTGTCAAGCCCCATCTCAAGTAAGTAAGACTAAAAATACGATTGATTAATTATTTCGTGTTTCCAGACGGGTCAGCTTCTCTGGCTATTAGTCCCGTACGTACGGATGTTTTTACATTTCGGGAAGTGGCATCGTTCCCTTTGCGTCCCTGGAATGAAAGATCCGCAACCGATATGAACATAAACATGCTGGGTTTTGCTCGTCCAGGTATCTCCTCCAGCTGGTCTCCACTCCAGCCTGGACAAGCATTAATCTCGCGTCAGGAGAGTACTGCAAATAAATATAAGTGTATATATGTGTACATATGTAAGGGGAACGAGGAGAGAACAAGTACAATGGACTGGTTTTGTATTTTTGCTTTTACTTTTTGCTGCACTATTTCCCTTTCAGAACTACAAAAATTTGTAAATTTCTATAAGTAATTTTAAGCATTGGAAAACGTTTAAGCACATTTATGCGACAGAATATTTTTTTTAATTTGATGGATTAATTTACATTGTAATTATAGAGTAATAAGGTTATTCCTTTCATTTCAATTGAACATGTTAAATTACAAAAATATTAATGAACACATACAAATATGTTGACGTTAATCTCTTGAATTTTTTCATTTTCACGATTACACGAGGGATGAAATTTTATTAACCTGTAATTGATGAAAATGCGTGACATTCTTGCAAATTCTGCTTGCCATTTACAATAATTTTTAATTAGGCGTGAATGTACGTTCGATACATACTAATTCAAATTTGCAACGCGCCACTTGGTGTGGATAAAGCTAGAAGCCTAATGTTCTCGACTGCATTGCCGCATCCTGTTTGTCCGAGCTTAGCCAGAGCGTGAAAGCGCCCCTCCGCAATGAAATAGATCCCATTTCCATGTGGATGCCATGCTATTCAGAGCGCTTTAGGAAAATGGGGCTGGAAGTGGGATAGAATTTCACCGGTGAATAAAAAATGGTGCAGGAAAAGGTAGGAAACCCCACACACGAGGGATATTAGAGGTCACACATATTAAAACACGTTCAGGATTAATACGCTTTCACTGCGCATATGTGAACGGGGTCTAAAGAGGTATTTTATTACTACTGACACATTTTCTCAAGAGGTAAATAGTAACAAGTTTAGAAAATGTCAGAAAGTAAAACAAAAGCAACACACCCAATGCAGCAATGCAAATGAGACAATTGAAAACAAATAAAAATGGTATTAAAATATATAAAAAATGTGGAATACTAGTACGTAGAGAAAATGGTAAGATATCTGCAACTAAAATATAAATAATTCAATAAATTCTTGAATTAAATTGAATTAGACAAAAATAGATTTACGAACGATCAAACGTGTGAAATATATAAGCGATTAGAGACCAGTCGTTCAAGTTTAAATTTGAATATGCGTAATGAAACCAGTAGGTCCAAGTGTGAAACGAAATCTATTTCATATTATTTACCTTTATTTGTACTTCAACTGTATGAAGTAAAAGAGAGAAGGTAAATATTCTGTAGTCCAAGATAATAATGTGCACTACTCCCTCATCGCATGTACACCTTTTTTAGACTGCCTCTAACCAAAGCAGTTCCTTTAAGACATGCATAACGAGCTAAAAGCCTAGTGCAAGCTTTAGCACCAGTGGTAACAGTGAGATGATGCTAAAGTGTTCAATGATTTTAACAAGGAAACAAAACACATACCTCTGAAAACTTCAGCTACTCCTAACTTTAATGTATCAAATTATATGTTTGCTGAAATTAAAATAAAATGCAAATCAGAAACGCTGTCTAGAAAATAGTGTATGGCACAGTGGTTATAACAGTTACAGAATTTTAGTTTTAAAACATATTTGTAAATTAACTGTTCCAAAATTATAAAAAAAAGTGTTGAGCGAGGTGCAAGGTTAGTGCACAAGGGGTGTGAGCTCTGGTGTGGAAGTGGGGCGCAAGGGTGCGTGCAGGAGTTAATTAAACAACGGCGTCCCCCCCCCGCCTTCCCCCCCTCGCCACCGCCCCGGATATTTGCGCGGAATTAGTCGCTCTGATCCGCCGCCTACCCTCCCCCTCCCCCTTGTGCGCCTCCGTGCCTCGACTACGTCGCCTCTTCGTTGCTGCTCTGGTTCTTCCCATCTCGCCTTGAACTTGCTCCCACCGCTAAGTTTATCTCCCGTATTTATGAGATAATTGTTATGAGTTGTAGGAACCTCTATGTGGATAATTTATTTTTATGACAACGTTGGGATACAAATGCTTTCAAATAGCTTTGATAATGCTTCAATTATCTTGATAAATGTTTATTTTGTTGTCTCGATCGCGATCTGCATGGTGAACATTTGTTTTGCGGGTGTTTCCTTTCTAGGCATCGCGCCCTTCAACTTGTCTACAGGCACGACGTCTCTGGCACATCACTTCAGGCCCCACACCCCGTGAACATTGCCCCAAGCCCTTTGTCCCTCGCCCATCGCCCAACGCCTTTCGTCTCCTCGCCCCCGTGTCTCACTCCTCGCCACACACCTTACACCTCTCACCTCACGGACTTGCCCCTCATTCATCGCCCCTCACCCACGCCCTTTGTCCCTCACTCCCTCCTCTTTGCGCCTCACCCCTCGCCTCCCACCTCGCACCAATGCCTCTCGCGCCTTGACCCCTCACCCATCACCCTCGCCCACGCCTTCGCCTCGCCACTCGCCTCGCCATTCTCACTGGGAGCGGTAGCTCAGTGCATCAACTGATGTCACTGCAGCGCCTCAGACCGGGAGGTCCTAGGTTCGAGTCCTGACGGCGGCAGGATTTTCGACACTAGCTTTTCAGCTAGTTCGAATTCAGTCGCTGTCTGGAGGAGAATTCTAGCGGCCGGCTGCTCTGATCGGTAGTTTTCCGTGGTTTCTCCGATCAACACCAGGCGAACGCCGGAGCAGTACCCTACCAAACGGGCCACGGACCGCGCGCGATCTGTCCTTCCTCTTCCTTGTCCTATCCTCTCCCCTTACACACACGCTTACGCTAACATGCACTGCACTACCACATATTCCGGGAAACCGGTCGGGAGCTTAGAGCCTGCCCCGGCTGGGGCGGTGCCCTGCTTGTGGGAGAGTCCTGAAGGAGGGAAACCGCTAGCCGACGATAGGTTGTCGCCGGATCTAGCCATCCAGTGGTGGAAGATCAACGCAATCTCCGTGGAAAAGCATGCACTACATTTACGAGTCATTGCCCGGAATCACCAACGAACTAACTAAACTAAACAAAATCCCCGCCTTCTCCTCGCCCTTGCCCCTCTTCTTTCCACCCCTCGCCCCACACCCCAAGCTTTGCGTTTCTATCCTCTCGCCCCTCTGTCGTTGCGCCTTACTCCCCACTCTTAACTTTTTGCTTCTCATCCCTCGCCCCTCACCCAACGCTTCTTGTCCCGACCCTCAACCTTCACCCCCGTTACTTCGTGCCCCCCACCTCTCACCCCCACTCCGTTCCTCACCCCATTGCACCGCGCTCCTCTTTCCTCGCTAGTCACGGAGCACGGACGGATTGCGCGGCTCCGTTTCCCGGCGTCGCTGTATGAAAGGGGCGGGGCCGCCCGCCGCCAACCCAGGGTCGCCCCTCGCCCGCGAGCGGCGTTTTTGCTCGCGCGCTCGGGGACAAATGCGACCGCGGATGGAAACGTTGGAGGCCCCTCCGTAAATTGCCCCTCTCAATTATTCATCCGCCAGGGGCGCTCGTGTGCTCACTGGCAGAGAGAAAGGGAGAGGTTAGCGGCGTCGGATGGCACTACGGCAAGGATGAGTTGAAGAGCGGCATCGTGAGGGTAACTATTTTGCCGAGTAATAAAAAAGGAATCCTTTAAGAGGACACGAAATGGATGTGTTATTTATAGAAGAACGCCATGTGGAAAAGAATGAGCGACTTCAGAGATGATAGTAAGTTTACGAGTCATTTATTATTTTATTTTTAATGTTTCCTAAAACACATGCTGTTCTTAAATATTAACAAAACTCATGTTGTTCATTGAGAGATGCACTTAAGTTTTTCTCTTCAATCATTAATTTAAGTATCAAAATAATTTAATGTGCGTTTTATCAAATCGTTGAGTTTAGTATGATCATCAACGGAGTACATTTGTTTCCACACGATTACCTTTGAGTAGTATTATTTATTTCTTCTTCTTCTTCTGTCTTCGTGTTTTGATTTCTGGCTCTCTTATTTTTAGTTTCCTCTTAAAGTTCTTGTTCCTCCGTCATGACATTATGTGACATCCTCCTTCATTCCTCTCAACACCATTCCTCTCCTTTCTTCACCTTTCTCATCCCTCCTTTCCATGCCTCCCTCCCCAATTTCCATATCTGGTTCACTGAGCTGAACTGGCGCGGGCGGGTGGTAGTTCGCTCTTGAGTGCAGCTTGCAGCCAAGTGAGCAACTTCGTTGACCACCTCACGTGCTTCCAAAGAGAGAGGTCAAGCGGCCTCGATCCTTCCTGGAATCGATCGTCGAAGCATGGCGGCCTTACTCGCCGCCTCGCGCCAACCGGCTGCTCCTGTTGGGTTACGGCTCGCCACAGCTGAGGCCCCTCGTAAAGTGCCGAGTCTGGGCGCTGGGAGAAACTGAGTTCTGTGTGGGAGTGAGTGCTGCAGCTCGGTTTGGTAGTGCTCGCGAGAAGCAGGAAGTATTTGTATCTACTGATTTCGCTCCCATATGAAAGGGAAACTGTATGTAAAGTGTGTCTAAAGAGGTGGAAATTTTGTATTTAAAGTATTTATTTATTGATACATCATTTAGTGTTTCCCGGTGCCTAAATACAATGGTGATTAGTTAGTATACGTGGAGTGCATGTTATATACCGAGAGGTGGCGGTGTTCCCCTCCCCCATGAACATGAGATCAGGTACTAAGGCCGTCTTGCGGAGCCTCCGTTCATCAGGTTTCTCGCAAGAAAACATCGCCACAGCCAAGATTGATTGATTTTTTCGTGTTTCCGGACTTTGGTCCCGTTAGTGTAGTGCAAGTATTTTCGCGGGAGATAGCGGTGATCTTCCCCAGCTGGATGGCGAGATCCGGCGCCGACCTACCGTCGGCTAGTGGGGTTTCCCCCTAACCAGGACTCTCCCACCAGCGGGGCACCGCCCCAGCCGGGACAAGCATTAGTCACTATTCTGTTGTTCAGGTTTGTGGTAGTGCATACAATCAAACTGTAATACAAGTGTTTGTGTGTGTATGTGTGTAAGTGAAGAGGAGGGCACAAGAGTGAAGAAGGAAAGATCGCGCGTAGTCTCTGGTCCGTTGGTTATGGTACCGCTCCGACATTCACCTTGTATTCAACGGAGAAACCAAAGAAAACTACTGATCAAAGAAGCTTACCGCTGAAAATATTCAGACTGGTTGAATTTGGCACCTGGTTGAATAGCTACTGTCGAAAATCCGCCACTGCTGGAAAACGAGTTTTTATTTATATTTCGTTTTTAATCTAATATTAACAAGAAACTTATGAACAATAACAAATAAAATAAGGAAACGTGGCATAATCTGATAAAATTGACATCATAAAAAGCACAAGATGTACGATGCAATAGACGTAATAAGCATTATGTAATCTATGGTAATTGGAGATTGTTGGTACATAGGGGGACAAATTAATTCAAATGTGTCGCCGCATTTGGAGTACAAACAATTATGATCAGTCTTTGAGCTGAATTAACAGCAATGGGTATACATATCAAATGTCCCGCGTTCGACTTGTTAGTTTTTCTGTCAAAACTGTCGGCTACCTTGCAGAGAGAAAAAAGAATCATTTCGCGAGGGATGTGAAGCTCGCCACGGACCAGACACACAGAGCCAGTTCATTGTCGACAACTTCTCAGAATTCAACTCTTTTCTACTTAAGACGCGACAAAGTCACATTGTTTGAAAATCAGAGAAGCCGAGCACTTTCGTGGTGACTCGCCTCACTCCCGTAAAAAGCTCTAATGCACGCGTATGTATCGAGTGTACTGACAGTCAATTCAATTGCTTGAGGTTATTGTTGCAACTCGAGACCTGTACGATTCGTGAAAACAGCATGGTTGACGCGTAAACTTAGTTCACATGCACGAATCCTGGAAGAAAAACAGAAGGAAAACGATTTACTTTTCGCCCAGACAGGTAACACTGATAAGTTTTTCAATACTTAATAATAATTACTCTGCTAAATTCTAACCGTCTGGACATTCGTCATTTTCAGAGTGTACCCTCATGACCAGTGCACGAAAAGATAAGGAGTACCTTGGCACAGTCTGTTCAAAAGCTCTCCCAATATTTCGCAGCCTCAACAGATGTGTTTTCGCTCTGCATATTGTGTGTATTATTTGAGTTAGGATAAGATCACAGAAGTAATCATTGCAGTAGAAAAAAATGAAAACATATGTTTTTCTACTCCCATTGTATAATTCTGTCATTTGATGTCTCCAACCTGTTGCATAATGATACTCATTACAATACAGATTTCATTATGATACAGGCTCTTGACCAATCACAGAGAAGCTTACAAACCAAGAATTGAGACTTCATTAATCTTTGAGAATCGTTCTAGTAAATGTTTTGTTCGATTGTGTACATTAAAATCGCATTTAATGTTATGTTTATCAGTTTTAATTTCTTTTGTTATCAGGAATTTGTATGTGAGTATTATATAAAATAAATTGGATCGTAATTTCACTTTGATCCTCTTTGACTAGAGCAGTGGTAGTGGTAGCACTACTGCAGGTAGGGTAGCTGTCTGTTAGGTGGCCTTGGCTGAATCCTGGACGTCAACTGCCACAAAACAATTCAATGTAAAAGTTTAACTTATAAAAGTCATAGAAAAAGTACCATATGAAACTCGATATAATGGGTATTAATACACTCGTGTGAAGTTTATGACACTCTCTCGTACCTCGCTCGTATCGTAATATCACACTCGTGTATTAATACTCATCATTACATCATCGTTTCATTGTATATTATTATTGTATATTGTCTGTTATCTTGTTCCTTCAATTTCTTAAAATAATTTTAAAAATATAATTTGTATCATACTTACCTATGTAAACTCTAATGAACGTACAACTAATTTGGAAAACGACATGTGCCGTTCTATTTGAATAGATATTCGCGGCTATATGTGCTTAAATGTTTGTATTTAAGCGAATCATTTTTTATGAATTGATGTGTTTGATGAAGTTTTATAAACTGATGTGCAATGAGCGACGGACGTGGGTCGGGGGGCGCGGAGCGTGGGGCGAGGGGCGTGGGGCGTAGATCGAGGGGCGTAGGACGAGGGGCGCGGGGCGAGGGACCAAGGGCGAAGGGCGCGGAGCGTGTGGCGACGGGCCAAGAGCGACAGGCATTAGGCGCTGGGCGAGGGACGAGGGGCGATGGGCGCGGTACGAGGTGCGTAGGGCGAGGGGCGTATGGCGAGGATCGTAGGGCGAGGTGCGTAGGGCGAGGAGCGTAGGGCGAGGGGCATTGGACGCTGGGCGAGGGACGAAGGCCGAAGGGCAAGGAGCGTGTGGCGAGGGACGAAGAACGAGGGGCATGAGGCGACGGGCGCTGGGCGAGGGACGATGGGGCGTTGGGCGGGGGGTCAGGAGCGAGGGGCGCAGGGCGAGGGTGCGGGACGAGGGGCGAGGGACGAGGGGCGAGGGACATAGGGCGACAGACGTGGAGCGTGGGGCGAGGGGCGTAGGGAGCGTGGCTTTGGGTGAGGGGCGCGGAGCGAGGGGCGCGGGGCGAGGAGCGTTTGGCGAAGGGCGAGGAGCTAGAGGCCAGAGGCAATGGGCGTTGGGAGCTGGGCGAGGGGCGAGAGACGGGGGCGTGGAGCGTGGCTCGAGAGGCGCGGCGGCGCACCTGCGTCTCCCATCGCCCAGGGCGCCCGGGCGCCCGGGCGACGCGGGCGCCGGCCTGCCTGCTTGCCTGCCTGCCTGCCTGCCTGCCATCGGAGCCCGGAATTTCAACAGGCGCCGCGCCCTGCCGACCCGGCGCGCGTGCCAGACGCGTAGCGTTGCAATGCGCCCCTCCCTGCCCCGCCCAGCCCCGCCCCGCCCCGTCCCGTCCCGCCCCGCCCCGCCCCATCCCGCCCCGCCCCACCCCGCCCCGCCCTGCTCTTCACGCGTGGGAGGGGGAATCCCAGGAATGCAAAACGCGAAGGGGACAGAGAGAAAGGACGGGAGAGAAAATAGGGAAATTGTCTATGTAGCGTATGTGTTTCAATATATCGTCGTTGATGATGAACAACCCTCTATGTAAAGGAATTGGTGATTATTAAAATTTGGTAATCAGTAAGATTTGTAAGTAAGATCATTGAGTAAAATTTGGTTTCGTTTGTTCTTTAGCTGATAAGAAAATTTCGGAAGAAAACAGAAAATTATAATTTTAAAGTAGAAAATATAATCCTCCTATGTTATCTTTGGAATTTATTTATGACGATAGGTTTGGTATGTGGTAAGAGCCACATAAAAGTATTTCATAAGGTGCTGTAAGTAAACTATTATGTGTAAGTAAGTATTTAATACTATTATATAGAAAGTGTAAATGCCTTATCTTAGTCAATTGTGCATCATTAACGTCAAAAAGTGTTTTCTTTCTTCCTATAAAATTTTGTTTGTTTCTTTTTCACATAGGAGATTGTCTATCATCAAAAATGAAATGTTTTTATTTGTAATAAAATTAGACCAAAATATGATGGTCCACATATTTTATAGAGATGGTAAAAATGCATTTAAAAGATTCATTTTAAGGAGTTGCGTCCTACTAGTCCAGATCTCGACGGAATTAAAAAATAAGATACCTTACGAGGAATTTATGTGAAGCAGAATTACGAAATATGGGAATAGCAAGCGACGACAAGGTTAACTTTCTTTCTTAAGGAACCCATTTTGGGAAAGAATAAATAACAACTTTTAAACAAATGTTTTCAAGATTGAAATACAGAAAACAAAAACGCCGATCGGTTTGCCGTCATTCATCATTATTGACTTTGTTTTAACGTCTATTAACAGAAGGTTTTAAATCGGTGTCCCTGACCTCAAAATTTGATATCAACTGTTATAAAACCCTAGGACACATTATTTGAATAATATTTCTGTATATTTGACAGCGGCTGACAAGGGAGAAGGGGCTCCGTTATCTAATCAGAGCCTTCAAGTTGTGCTGTTGTTGTCGATGCTTATTGAGACAAAAAATGAAACTTTGTTGAGGGAAGCAACAGAAAATTCAAGGGCGCCCTTTGTCTCGTTTACTAGTTTATCACGGCAGAGAGCAGTGATGTTTCCCCACTGGTTAATGAGATCCGACGTCGTTCTAAACGTGGGATACTGTTTTCCGCAGCCAGGTATCTTAAATCAGTGGGGCACCGCATCACTCGATACAAGCTCTAAGCTCGCGACTTGTCGCCTGACATATTTGGTGGTTTAAGGCATGTACGTATGTGTGTGTGTGTGTGTGTGTGTGTGCGCGCGCGCGTGCGTGCGTGTGAGTGTGTGTGTGTGTGTGTGTGGGGGGGGGATTGGGTGAGAATAAGACAAGGAAGAGGATGAAAAGATTCTAGGGTTCCGACATAGGTTTTCTAGGGTTCCGGCGCTCGTTTAGTGTTGATCGAAAAAGCACGGAAAACTATCGATCAGAGGAGCCGACCGCTAGAATTCTTTTCCAAACAATGACTGCACTCGATCTAGCTGAGTAACCAGCCTGCCCCTGCAAGGACTCGAACCCTAGAACCTTCTAGTCAGTGGTGTTGCAGAGACATCAATTGATGGTCTCAGTCACCTAAGGCGGTCCCCTTTCAGCTTCGGTGATTGCTCGTGTATTTTGCACGGTGACTTTCCCAATTAACTTTTTAACCCTTTTTCTACCCTGTCATCAAACTTTCTCGCCCTGATATTCGAGATATGTATAATTGTGATGAATTTGGGGTATCTGGGCAATAACACAAACAGAACTGTAAGAAATAGCGCCTATGAGTTATTTTAACAGTCGAACGTGGTTAGTAGTCCATCCCTAGCAAAGACACATGGGAAGGGATTTGGAATTCTTTTTACCGGAGACTCGCAACGAAAGTGAAAAGCGAAGTACGTAGGTCATTCAATAATTAAAGAGATAATTTGGGCTGGAGAAAAAAATAGTCAGTAGAACAAGTTTGGCAGTTTTATAGCTATATGTTGGCATCACAGGGATGAGCCCTGGCCATCTGGAGGATCAGCGTTGTTGTGTTTATAACTTAAAAATGTCGTACTTGCTGAAGGTGACAAACCAGCTACGGATACATACTCTAGAATGACTTAAGTATATTGTAAACGTTTTAAGAACCACGATAATTTTTACAAGTGAGTAAAACAGTTCAAAAGTGGTCGAGACTAAGTGATTAACGGACACCATTCTTTCCGTATCAGCAGGAACGCGATAGGTGCGTTTTTTGTGATTATCTCGAAGAACAACGTATAATAAACAGCCAATACTGCTTAGATGTGCTTTTGAACAAGGTGAAGCCAGTCATGAGAGAAAAAGTCGTGGATCTCCAAGGAGACTTGTGATTCCCCAGCAAAACACCCCAGATCCTGACACTGCTCAACAAAGCCGTGAAACCATCGACAAAATGTGTTGGGAGGTACTGCCTCATCCTCTTTACATCCCCAATTTAGCACCATCTGATTTCCATTTGTTTGATCCACTGAAGGAGGCAGTACGTGGTAAGAAGTTCCAGGGTAACAAGGATATCAAAAATTGGTGGGAAATTGGTACAAACACCAAGATAAAGAGTTCTTTGTAGCCATTATGAAAAAGCTGGCAACTCGTTGGGAGAAACGCATGAATGTTGGTGGGGCTTATATTGAAAAGTGGGATAATTCCTGTTTTAAAAAAATAAACGTTTATTTCTCCAGACCAATTTGTCTCTTTAATTATTGAATGCCCCTCGTAGGAAAGTCAACGGCACTTCGAAAGATCACAGCGCGCCCCAATCTACTATAATTCATAAAATACCAAAATAAATATTTCTTAGAAAGTAATTGCTCACCTAGGTAAGTATAACTTTATTATATGCCCTACATTCTGCGGTAAATTATACGTTCGTCTTGCTGCTACTAACAACACACAATTCCAAACCATCTTTGGACGCTTATTAAGCAGAGATGATTTTGCCGAGAAAATCCCAATGTTTCTCAACCGTTCAATACATGCTGCGCTAAGCATGCGACATGCATGTAACCGATTATAGTGTTCGAAAAATCGTTTTCAGAAGGTGATAGCCTCTGCCTATTTGGGAGTTACTGGCTGACAGTCTTGGTTACGCCAAGGCTGCGTTGCGCCTCCGAGGGACGTTGTTGAAAGATTCTGCAACCTCTTCCTATTAATACATGGGTGTCTGACGGGTTGCATCTCTTGCTGAGTGCAGGCGAACATGCATTATTAACCTAAATGTATATTACATTTTATTGAAGACTAGTGAGAACCCGTCAAAATTTGACGGTGAGATCTGAGATAAATGTAAAATACTGTACCCAGACTAATGTTCACAATACATTGCATTGTTTGGATCTTCAGGGTATAACAAAGATATTCTGTGATGAGGAGTTCCCAAAATTTTGAACACGTATGGCCCATGACCAGGTGACAATGCAATATCGGCACAAAAGATATAGCACTATTATACTGAAGGATATTATTTCTAAAGTTTTTTGATGTGTCATCATCTCCTATGAACAACTGTTTGATTTCTTCTGGCGTATTGCTCGAAGGTATACTTATTTTCCCATTTAAGCAACACAAAGTAAATCGTTTGCAGAATTTCTCTCACGTGGAAAGTACAAAGCAGAACAAAACTGACATCTTATAGACAATGACCCAATAGAAAACGAAACATCACTGTCACGACACCTACGCTGACTTTCTCTTTCCCTGCATTCAGTTAATGTACGTTTGCGTCTTTTGGTGCGCGTGGACAACGATTCGGAATTCGACATAACCTGTAAACAACTTCACTAAAGTATTACAACCGAGCAAAACCCACTGTGCGAATGTTCTCTACAAAATACACCACAGAAGCAAATACGTGCAGTCAACGCCACAATGCAATTATTATGCTGAAACAAAACTTTGACGAATTGTAAACAAATCTCAACAATCAAAACAAAACATCAAGCAGCGTGCCACCCTTTGAACACCCACAAAACATCACACTTCCACCCTTTGAAAGAAAACAATTGACTATTGATAAGCGTACTATTGAAGAATGATTTAATTAATTAATTTACACCGTAAATGTTGGTGAATCGACACAAACAATATCTGATAACACATCTAGGGGTCATATGCTTTCATTTAAAAGAAAAAATATAACAATCGGTTCAGTAGAAGCTCTAAACGAAGCCATGGCAAAATACCTTATTTTTTTAAATATGTAGATTGTCTTGTAAAGGGGCTAAACGCCTTATTTTCAAAATAGTCTTATTCTGCATATTTTGTCGTTTTTTATGTAACATGCAAAATCATTTAATTTATTAAAATATAGAACAATTGAAGAAAAATCGCATGAAGTAGGAACGTAAAAATCACAAATTAGAACTCTCAAAGCAATGTTGTTCAAAGCAACTTGTAAAGCAATGTGTACGTACAGTCATGTTATATTGAGAAATATTGAATTAATCGTAAATAAACAACAGCGAAATTATATTTTTTTCTGAAATAGAGGTTGCGTTTATTTTTCATTAAATTATAATCTTCAAGGATACACAAATCACATTTTTATTCGTTAGCTTGAAATAAAAGAAATGTACGAATATATCTCCATTCTCCAATTCTCGATTCTACATTTTCAATAACGTCTCGCTGATTGCAAGATGGAAAGGCCTGGCTGAGTTAGAGTTCGCTGAGGGATTTCAGAGGCTGTCGTCCGTGACGAGGGAGCTGGGCTGAGCCATTCGCATTCGCATTCGCCGCCCCCGCCGCCGCCGCAACCGCTGCCTTCCGCAGCCTCCGCAGCCCACACCGCCTCCACCACTGCCGCCACCACCACCTACGCCGCCCTCCGCAGCCTCCGCCGCTCCCGCCGCCTCCGCCGCCTCCGCCGCCTCCTACGCCTCCTACGCCGTTTCCACCGCCTCCGCCGCCCCCGCCGCCTCCACCGCCGCCTCCGCTACCTCCGCCGCCTCCGTCGCCTCCTCTGCCGCCTCCGCCGCTTCCTCCGCCGCTTCCTCCGCCGCCTCCGCCGCCCCCGCCGCCCCGCCGCCCACCCCTCCCACCGCAGCCTTTGGCGTCCTTGCTGCCCTCGCCGCCCCGCCGCCCCCGCCGCCCCCGCCGCCCCCGCCGCCCCCGCCGCCCCCGCCGCCCCCGCCGCCCCCGCCGCCCCCGCCGCCCCGCCGCCCCGCCGCCCCGCCGCTCCGCCGCCCCGCCGCCCCCGCCGCCCTCGCTGACCCCCGACCCCCGGCCCGGCCCCGCCGACCTCCCGACCCCGCTGCCTCCGCCGCCACGCCGCCTACGCTCTCTCCCCCCCACCACCGCCTCCTCCACCGCTCCCTACGCCCCCGCCACCTCCGCTGCCCACCGCCGCTCTCCACCGCCTCCGTCACCCGGCCCCCTGCGTTCCCCCGCCGTTTCCACCGCCTCCAGGGAGACGATCGATATTCGCCGCCAGAATGCGCTGCTGCCGCCTCAGCGCGCCTGCCTCTACCCCCACTCCCGCTTCCACCGGACCGCAGCTCCTGACACACTTCTTCCAACGCCTCGACCGTTGAACTTGTGCCTGAGTAAACAATGAGCCCTTCGTCACCTGACTCACCGGGCCACCTCCATTCAACCACCAACAAGAACCGTTTCACCCCAGAGAAGAGGTGGAAATGGTCTCTTTGTTTCTAAAATAAAAATCCATTTTAGACACCTAAAACATACATTTTTTAATATTTTTTTAAATTTTAAACTCACGCGTGTAAAATAGCTTGCAATTTGTTTGAACACGAAGTGTTCTTTACTGAAATTAAGGCATTGAAACAAATCAGAAGTTAAATGAACTTTCGTGTTAGTGTATTTTAATACGCAAACACAGCTAATACTTTATTCGAACAGTTGATGTGCATGTTTTCTGGTAAATTTGCCTTAATTATATTAATCACTATTCTTGAACAAAAATTTGTATACCAATGTGTTGTTATTGACTGGGCTCTGGACACTTAGCTATTGGATCACAGCCAAATTGGCTGAATTGTGTGACATTTTTTAATTTAGGACTACATGTTATCTCTTAACCCTCGTTTTTAAACCTAGGCACAGTAACACGAACGGTCATGGTAATATTATTTGTTTCTTGAGCACATCCATGACGAAAAACATTGTGATTAATTAAAATTGTTTTATAATCTTCTATTAGTTTTGATAGACACATCAATAGATCAATGTTCAGTTGAATGCTTTCAACAGACATTTTTATCATTATCCATGTTCCACCTGGTGAATTAGCTCGATAAGAACAGTACTTCCGACCGGGAGCGGTGGCTCAGTGCATCGACTTATGTCACTGCAGTGCCTATGACTGAGAGGTTCTAGGTTTAAATCCTGATGGTGGCAGGAGTTTTGACACTGGCTTTTAAATCTTGGTCGAATTCAGTCGCTGTCTGGGGGAGAATTCTAGTGACCGGCTGCCTTGATTGGTAGTTTCCCGTGTTTTCTCCGATCAACACCAGGAGAATGTCGGAGCAGTACCCTAACAAAATACCCACGGACCGCGCGCGATCTTTCGGGATCAACCGGAAGACCGAATGGCGACTTCGAGCTTGTCCCGGCTGGGGCGGTGCTCCGCTGCTGGGAGATACCTGGTAGAGGAAAACCCCGTTAGTCGACGCTAGGTCGGCACCGGAACTCGCCATCCAGTGGGAGAAGATCACCGCCACTACCCGATAAAAAAACATGTACTACACTTATGGGGCTAATGATCTGACGCTCGTGCAATCACTATCAAACAATCATTTTGTCTTCATTTAATAGCAATGCAAATTTTTTTTTAAGTAAATGAATCGGCAAATGCGATGAATCCGTTTGTTTATGTAACACAAAATATAATAGTTGGCTTTTTCTCCACGCTCTGTTTCTTTAATACAAATATCTAGATTCCTCTGGGAACCGCGCAAGTGGAGTGGTCTGCGGTGAGAGAATCCGGCCACTTGAAGTCGGCGATCCGTGGTGACGCGGTGCGAGAAGAGGGGGAGTATCTGGGAGGAGGGTAATGGAGGGGAGGAAGGAGAGAGGCGGAGTGGTGGGGAGAGACAGGGGAGTGTGTGTCACAGGTGGGAGTTAGTTACAGGTGGCGGCAAGAGGGGTGTCTGAGAGGAAGGGAGGGGAGGTAGGGGAAAGGAGGGGACAAGGTGGAATGGAGGGGACAAAGAGGAAAGAAGTGGAGGAGGGGGAAAGGAGAGGAGAAGTGGGAGGGGAGAGGAGTAGGGATAAAGGAGGGGAGGAGTGGGAGAGGAGGGAGGGGAGGATTTGGAGAGGAGGGGAAAGGAGGGAGGAAGGGGAAAGGAGGGGAAAGAAAAGAAGTATGCGGCGCCGAGGGCTGTAGTTATGGGTGGTAGCAAAGAGGATAGTCTGTGAAGAGGGGAAAGGAGGGGAGGAGTGGGAGAGGAGAGGAGTCAAGGTTAATGAGGGGATGAGTGGAAGAGGAGGGGTAAAGGAGTGGAGAATGGGGAAAGGAGGGGAGGAGTGGGAAAGGAGGGGAGGGCGGGAGAGGAGAGGAGGAGGGGAGGAAGGGGAAAGCAGGGAAGGGAAGGGGAGTATGCGGGGCCGAGGGCAGTAGTTACGGGCTGCGCGCCGTCGTTGGCGCCATGGGGCGCGGGGGCGGCGAAGATGGCCGGCAGCTGTTTGCCACGCTGAGTGGCGCTGCCTCCGGGTCCTGCCGCCCGCCGCGCCACCTGTTTGCCCAGCCCCAGGCCGCACTCTTCCGAAGGCACTTTGGCTAAAATGTTTGCAAACCACGGCGCCGGAACATCTTGTAAGAAAACTCGCGGAGCGCTGAGCTAATATTGGGCTGCAAAGCAAACGAAGGCCAAGGAAATCGTAATTTCATATCAGGTAAATTTAAAACTAACACTCCGTGTTCAGGTAGGTATTTGCGTAGGGCCACTGTATGCATTTCCTTCCGGACTTCACAACTCCTTCTGAATGTAGTGGAACTCAGAGATCCTGTGGAAGTGTTTCTTTCGTCCTCCAAGAAAAGACACGCGTACTACCAAAAATAGTTTTGTACCAAGAAGGACGTAAAATGGTATACATAATCTTAAGAGAATATAGAAATTTACACTACGCGAAATAACTTCATTATTATTTCGAGATTTTTGTCAATAACAGCACACTCTGCCTATTAAATCCTTCATTTTGATACTTGCAGAGGTTCATTGTAACGTGAAATAATAGTCAAGAAATATTTTACTACTGACACAATTTGATGTCAGTAATGCATAGGCATAATCATTTAACACACAGAAAGATCTTTAGAAACTTATTTTTTAAAATTTATGTGAGATGATTAAAAAAATATTTTAACTTATTTATTTAAAATGTTATTACATTTTATTTAGTTATAAATGGTTTTTACATTTTATTTAATTAGAAATGTACCAGGCGTATTTATCGGGATGTTCCGGATGTACCAATGAATTACATATTTTAGTGAGAAAATGCGATATGGTAATTTATTGGCGTATATGTCTTAGATCCGCTACGCCCTCTAAAGATGAATAATTCACGAGCAGCCGTCTTCGAAACCGAAAGTTCGTGCCTTGGATAGAACCATAAACAACGGCGGGACTAAAAGTAATCTGGAGGTGGAATTTCAAAGCCACATTTAATAAAGGGGATGTAGGAGTAATAAAGCACCGAACGCAAATATTTAATCTCGTCGTAAACAGACAAAATTGTCTTTATAAAACCGCAACAGGGGGAACTCCTGCGGAAAGTGAACAAACACGGGCCTAATGCTGTGGAGACTGGAGGGCGCAGGTTTCGTGGCAAATTGATGCTGGCAGCGGTGGGCAGTTTGCGAATGAGATGATCTGGAAAGGGGGTAGGCAACAGGCAAGTATTGGCAGGAGCAAAGTTGCTCGATTGGGTTGGGGGTTGAGGAACTGCTGTGCACGGAGAAGTTACTTGGAAGAAGTTGTTTCAAGAAAGTGAAGTGGGTGTCAGGGTTTAAAAGGCCGGGTATTGATGATTCGTCCGACTAAAAGTATTTAGAGTAGCGTTACTTCGTTGAAAATAGTGAATTTAGGCATGTCATTTAAATATTTAGAATGGAATGTAATATTTATGAAACTCAACATCGAAACGATCTCTGACTTTTAAGAAAGTAATGGTGTTCTCTCATGTAGGTATTAACCAATACAATGACATAAAATTCAAATTTTGAGAAAATGCTCACCATAATTTGTGACCAAAAAATATAACGCCGGGACTGTACTTAAAGTCAAGTTGGTGAGTCAGAAGATCCAAGAAACAATGGAATGATAGAGAATTATGTTCTATTGTTGACCCATTGGCGGTTAAATTAATTTAAATTTGGTGCCGTACTTGTAATACAATCAATTATTACCACTATTTACACCGAAATAACATCAAAGGGTATACATTTCAAACGTCCAGCGTTGCCGTTCGTTAATGTTTCCCTTAAAACTGCCGGCTAGTTGACAGAGAAAATAATTCATTTTGCATGATTCAATTGTTTGAACTGCTTCCAAAGATGACTGTAGAGCGCGCCATATACCAGACCCAAAGATGCAAAATGCAGTTCATTGTCGACAACTTCTTACAATTCGATTGTTTTCTACTACACTACTTAAGACGTGAAAAAGTCACATTGTTTGAAAATCAGGGAAGCCGAGCAGTTTCGTGGTGACTCGCCTCACTCCTGTAAAAAGCTGGTAATGCACGCTATGTATCGAGTACACTGACAGTCAATTCAATTGCTTGAGGTTATTGTTGCGACTGAAATCTCAGCAGAATGATTGACGCGTAAACTTAGCTCACACGCACGAATTCCGAGAAATAAACAGAAGGAAAACGATTTCCTATTCAGTCTGACAGGTAACACTGGCAATTTTTTGAATAGTTAATGATTCTTACGCCAAGTCTGTATATTGTTGGTTTCAGAGCCTTCCCTCATGACAAGACTGCACGAAAAGACGACATGGAGTATTCTTGGCACAATCTCTTCAATAAGCTTTCCCAATATTTCGCAGCCTCATCATCTATCATTGAGAAAACAACAGTTAACCAACAAGGTAGTAAAATAAAATTTTTGAAGAATATTATTGAAAAGAACACGTAATCAAGCAAACAAAGTAACAGAACACTTCTCTTCGAATTGAGGATATTAAAATAACTAGTGTCCCTACAACAACAAGTATTTTCTCGCATTAGTAACTATTACATAAATATTAATACCGCAATTTCTATTCATGTTTTCAATACTCAATTTCTGTCCGCAATTTCTTTACACGAGATGACATCTCAGTCATCATTTGTAAAACTCATTACCAGTCGTTGTTCGACAGTCGTTGCTTTTCAGCTAGGTCGAATTCAGTCACTGTCTGGAGGAGAATTCTAGTGGACGGCTGCGCTGATCGGTAGTTTTCCGTGGTTTCTCCGATCAACACCAGGCGAATGCCGGAGCAGTACCCTACCAAACGAGCCACGGACCGCGCGCGATGTGTCCTTCCTCTTCCTTGTCCTATCCTCTCCCCTTACACACACACACACTTACACTAACATGCACTACACTACCACATACTCCGGGAGACCGGTCAGGAGCTTAGAGCTTGTCCCGGCCGCGGCAGTGCCCCGCTGGTGGGAGAGTCCTGGTTAGGGGGAAACCCCACTAGCCGACAGTAGGTCGGTGCCGGATCTCGCCATCCAGCGGGGGAATACCACCGCCATCTCCCGAGAAAAAAACATGCACTACACTAACGGGACCAATGACAAAAGCAGTTGACGAGCCCGGAAAAATGAAAAAATCAATCAATCAATCAATCAATCAATCAATCAATACAAGTCGTTGCACTTCAGGTGCGAAAACTAATTCTTTTAATGCTATTACATCAACAGAAATTCAAGAATACAAAGCTGCGTTCCACACAGCCAGAAATATTAAACTGAGGCGAAACTACGAATTTCAAACTACCGTCTTGCGGGATTTCTGTCTGTCTGTCTGTTCTTGGCGCGACAGTCCGCGTACGGGCCATGACCTACCAGCCGCGTCCTGGCCTCGCGGTCATGGTTTAAGGGGGTACGTGTGGTTAGCACGAAGACTCTCCACATCGATTGATTGATTGATTTTTTCATGTTTCCGGGTGTGTCAACTGCACTGGATATTAGTCCCGTTAGTGTAGTGCATGTTTTCTCTCTCGGGAGATGGCGGTGATTTTCCCCCGCTGGATGGCGAGATCTGGCGCCGACCTACCGTCGGCTAGTGGGGTTTCCCCTTAACCAGGACTCTCCAACCAGCGGGGCACCGCCCCAGCTGGGACAAGCTCTAAGCTCCTCACCTGTCTCCCGGAATATGTAGTAGTGTAGTGCATGTTAGTGTGAGTGTGTGTGTAAGGGGATAGGATAGGACAAGGAATGGGTAAGACAGATCGCGCGCGGCCCGTGGCCCGTTTGGTAGGGTACTGCTCCGGCATTCGCCTGGTGTTGATCGGAGAAACCACGGAAAACTACCGATCAGAGCAGCCGGCCGCCAGAATTCTCCTCCAGACAGCGACTGAATTCGATCTAGCTGAAAAGCCAGTGTCGAAAATGCTCACTTGATGCTCCCGGTCTCTCCACACCGTATTCTGGTCTTTTCAACCTAAGAACTGAGTTTCCTCATCATCACACAGCAACATATACAGGGTCATTGATAGGAAAACAAACATTATAATCTTGGCCGTCCGGCAATCGAAACCCGGGTCGTGTCATGAAATGTAATCACGCTGAGCAATCAGCTAATGATTAATTAATTATCCCCGAGTTCAATCATTATTATTGCTCTTAACTATACCTGACATTATTGCTCTTAACTATACCTGCATGTTGAGGGCATCATTTGCCATCGCATTGGATTTCTGCTTGTCAACGTCATAGAACTTTCGCCCACAAGAATACGCGCTGCACCGCGCTATATTGCTGGCCTATCAAGGGCGTGGGGTAAGTCATTAGCTTAGTGTTTCGCTGCCTTGAATTGAAACTCGTCCTGAATTGCCCGTAGAAGCGCTTGTTCCCTCGACGAGCATTCTCTCGCAATCAGCAGAGCTGCAGAAACCCTTCGGACATGACGATTTGCGTCGTGAAAAGTGTAAAATCTTGATCGCTTTTTTTCAATAACTTCTAGAGCGTGACGGCAGCAATTTTTTTTCAGCTGTGGCGTCATGGAGAAAAACACACAGACAATTACAAGTATGTACAAGTTTATTTACACGTATGTACAATAACCAACTTCTGCTCCGAAACTACACACTTGTGAGTATTTCCCTGTGGATACCCCACATAGCTAAGGAGGCCCCGCCTCCTCTGACGCTACTCCCGCGCCACTACCGTGACCTCGTCACCCGTGCACTAGGCATGACACGCTCCAGCCTGGGCGTAAAGTTTTGCGCATCGCGCGAGGTTTCCAGAATACAAAAAAAAACGTGTGAGCTCATCGGCTCGATTTTATACCAGAGTGCAGCCGTCACGTGAACGTCCTAGGTGTAGGAGGGAGGCTCGCGTCTACCACGTGACCTTCCCGGTCAAGCTGGCGTCCCTTTTGTCTAAATGTATCCCAACGCCGGTGCCCCAAGCTATTCATGCCCGCAGGTATGCGATACTTCCGCTCCTCCTCCCACCCACGGCCGCCAACATGACCCTACACAGCACATATAGTGAATATCCATGTACAGAAAAATGGAGCCAAACGACTTGTCCCTGTCGAAAGGCCTCTTCTGAGTATGCACCACTCACGGATGGCGGACCGGGAGCGGTAGCTCAGTACATCAACTGATGCCAGCTGCAGCGCCTCTGACCGGGAGGTCCTAGGTTCCCACTCCCCACGGCGGCAGGATTTTCGACACTAGCTTTTCAGCTAGGTCGAATTCAGTCGCTGTCTGGAGGAGAATTCTAGCGCCCGGCTGCTCTGATCAGTAGTTTTCCGCGGTTTCTCCGATCAACACCAGGGGAATGCCGGAGCAGTACCCTATCAAACGGGCCACGGACCCCGCGCGATCTGTCCTTCCCTTCCTTGTCCTATCCTCTCCCCTTACACACACACTTACACTAACATGCACTACACTACCTCATATTCCGCGAGACCGGTCAGGACTTAGAACTTGTCTCGACTGTGGCGGTGCTCTGCTGGTGGGAGAGTCCTGATTAGAGGGAAACCCCGCTAGCCGACGGTAGGTCGGGACCGTATCTCACCATCCAGTGGGAAAAACAGTCCTTTCCGTCCTTGTCCTACCCTCTCCCCAAACACTTGCACTAACATGCACTACACTACCACATATTCCGGGAGACTGGTCGGGAGCTTAGAGCTCGTCCTGGCTGGGGCGGTGCCCCGCTGTTGGGAGAGTCCTGGTTAGGGGGAAAGCACTAGCCGACGGAAGGTCGGCGCCGGATCTCGCCATCCAGCGGGGGAAGATGACGGCCATCTCCCGCGAAAAAACATGCTCTACACTAACGGGACTTATGACCAAAGCAGTTGACGCGCTCGGAAACACGAAAAATCAAATCAAACGGATGGCGGTGCGATAGTCTACGATGCGGTTCGTTCTGAATCATTGATGCTTACGTGCTCGGGTGCATGAAAAAAACTTTGTCCTTAAAATTTCCGCTGGTGATAGGCACAAGAGAAGCGAGTCGATTTAGTGAAAGTTTAATACCTTCTGCAACTTTTCCCGTAATTGAATTTTGTGTAATGGGCTCCGCCTCAGTCCTTAATGAATAGCTGCAACTGGTGGCAAGGCTTTTTAGTAGCCATATTCTCTACTGCATTCACCATCTCCCATTAAGAACTCCATTTGTAAACGATATGTGATGCGATATTTTCCTTGTTCCTTGTTATAATATCTTGATATTTCATTGTAGAGTTGTGTCCAACTCTTTTAAAGACAATGTTTATGATAATTAACACCAAGATGTAAGTGATAGGTTTTTCATATTATTTATTGTCGACGTTTCGAGTCTGTTTCTCCCCGTTTGAGTCTATTCTCGACGTTTCGATCTATATAAGCGCATATTCTGGAAGATCTTTAAAGGTACAACATTAGAATTATGAACATGCTATTATACGTTAATTATATCAATTTGATGAATTTAAAATATATGAGTGTACAAGAGTTTAAGAAAACACAGCCACTTACAGTTCTCATTAAGATGGTAGATACAGGTGTCCTACCAACTACAGGCCACCCCATAACTTCTAAACGGTTTTCGATATCGACATTGATTTTTCTCTCACCAATGCAAAATTATGGGGCAAGTAATATGCCATAGAGGTGTTAATTTAAATATTTTTAGTTTCGAGAAATTTAATAGTCTTTGAATTTTTAAATTAAATTATATATTTATCTCACAAGCAATGAATAGATCACGAAAAGAGGAATCCAATGATGTATCATGTGTTAGTAGTTTGTAAGAAATTTTAGTACGGAAATAGGCTTTCTGACATGTGGTTTTAAATTAAACGGACAATACTATTTCCCCTTGCAACTAGCTTTTGGGGTAGTCTTCGCGGCGCCGAGCCTGCTATGGACGGTGGCGCTACGAAACGAAGGCCATCTTATCCAAAGACGACAGTTGCAAAGGTTACTAAAGGAAATAATGTCTGTTTAGTTTAAAATCACATGTCGAAAAGCCTACTTTTATGGGAGCCATGGGAAGTACTAGAAACAAGAAAAAGGAAAGCGAGTCTTGATAATTTGTACAAATAGTTTGTAACCAAATAGGCTTGGCAGAAAATTCATAATAGACTAGAAAAAACAAAGTATTTGGTTAGAGAAGATCATAATCACAAAATTTGGGCAACAAAGCAGAGAACAGATGGAGGAAAAGTTTCATTCATCGATAGAACTACAAGAGATAGAACTACTACAGTTTGCCGGTAACAATTTTTCCAGTTATTCCTTGCAATGCACCTAGCCGCAGAAATATGTTATAATTAGTTTCGTATCAATGAAGTAAGTATAATTACTATCTTACTCATAGTAAGTTAAAACTTAAGTAACTTGTGTCGTGAAGTTCAGTGAAGTGTAAATGATATCGAAGGGTATTAAAACTTAAGACATTCAAGTGCCGTGAAATGCAACAATATGCATTGCTGTATTGGTGTGTGGTATAGTTCAGCTGTTCCCTTAATTACGAAAATTTACATTTAACTACGAAAGTAAGGAATATTGTAATTGAAAATAAGGTAGTAATGACATTTATAAGTACATATGCTGTATGGAATAAATAACCAACTAATGAACATGAACTAAATAGTGTTATCACATATATATTGAACTTTCAAATACAATTATCTAGGAGGTAACATTTTAATGTCATTAAAGTTCAATAAAAGCTATTCATATTCCCATAAATCTGAGGCACAAGTCTGTCGTCCGCTATTAGCTCATGGTGAAGTTTCCTTGGTCTCCCAATCTCCTACAGTTTACTCTGTCTCTCTGCAGAGAACGATGATAGTCGTTCTCATTCCGCAAGCTTATATTGCATTCATCATTTTCTTGATGACTCTCCTCCCATCACATGCTTTTTCTTCTCCCAAAGACAGACCAACCGAATGTTTCCGAGTCCCTAAGATGAGCACACGCGCTAGGAACGTAAAATGATAATAAATTCGTTTATGATTACATCGGAAGGAAACAGAAAATCCATCAATCCTTTTATCGTCAATGGATCATAAAGGATTCGCATGTTAATGGCCATATAAATTTGGAAGTACTTCCACGTTATGCCGGTCTTTATAAAGTAAATGACCGTCTTAGATGGCTCTAGGTATCAATTGAAATCATAGCAGTGACTCTGATCGGGAGATCCTAGGGCCTGGGCCTCCACGCTAAGTAGCTAGGTCGAATTCAGCTGCTGTCTGGAGAAGAATTCTAACGGCCGGTTTCTCTGATCGGTAGTTCTGCGTGGTGTCTCCGACTGATAGAGTGTTTGTTAGTTATTCCGAGCACGTCAAATACTATAATCATTAGTCCCGTAAGCGCAGTGCATGTGTCTTCATAGAGAGGTTGCGGTGATCTTTCGCCACTGGATGGTGAGATCCGACGCCGACCTACTGGCGGCTAGCGGGGATTCCAACAACCAGTTATCTCCCACCAGCGGGGCACCACCCCTGCCAGTTGATGCCCTGAGCCATCTCTCCGTTTTGGTGTCTCCGATCAACGTTAAGTTAATGCTGGAACACAACAAACGGGCAAGGACCGCGCATGTCCTTTCCATTCCTTGTTCTTTCCTCACTCCTTTTTAATCACACATACACTTGCATGCACTGCACTACCACACCTGCCGGGAGACCGATGGGATTTAAGATCTTATCCCGGCTGGGG